>LOJH01000389.1:2609-19453 GCA_001685095.1 Ellobius talpinus | reverse complement strand
TGGAGGGAGCACATGCATGCTACGGTGTACACGTGGAGGGAGCACATGCATGCTATGGTGTACACATGGAGGGAGCACATGCATGCTACAGTGTACATGTGGAGGGCAGAGGGCAGATCTTTTCAGCGAATTTTTCCCTCTAACTATGTGAGTCCTGGAAGTTGAACTCAAGTTGCCAGGCTTGCATGGCAAGTGCTCTTGTGCAATAAGCCATCTCACAGCCCAGTTTCATGTTCTTCTGTATGAATCCCATCTCCATTTAACAAGCAGCTGGGCACCTCACTCTAACTCAGCTGCCCACCATCCTTTAGACAGTCCAGAGTGCAGTCTGCTTACATTTTTGACTTGAGTTGCTACAGCTTTAATGTCTAGGATTTCTTCTTAGTTCTTATTCTTTGACTTAGATGCCTATCTTCAGTTGGGGGATTTTTGAGAGTCTGTCCTTTGTCCCTTGACTTGGCCCAGAGTCAGAAGCACTTGCTCTCTTATTCCCTTTTCTTTGAAAGTAGTCTCACCTCCCTTCCAGAGTGTCAGCGCTTCACAGTATTTAATTTGCACCCCCCACACACGTGCCATGAGCAAATTGGAAGGTTTTTCCTTCCTCCTTTGCACCCTCCCACCCACACTTTCATCTTAGTCCAGAGATAGGCTTTCCCTTCCTGGACATTAAGACTCTGGTCTAAGACATCCTGCTGAGGATAGGCTAGCCCGTCAGCATTGCTGGCCTCCTCCAGCAATCAGTGTCTGGCCACATGTGCACCCCACTGATGCAACGGCACTCAGATGCTCTGCTGCTGCTGCTGTGCTGCTGTGTGCAGAGCAGAGGGTGTGCGCGATCATGATGGTTAGTTGTTGCCAGCTTGACACTCCATTAAGGAAAAGCCTTCATCAGATTGTTCTGTGTGGCATTTTCTCTATCGCTGATTGGTGGGTGTGGGAGGTCGCATCCCACTGTGGGTGGTGTCACCTCTGGGCAGGGTGCTGGGAGTTGTAAGAAAGGTAGCTAACCATAAGACTAAAAGCGAACCAGGCTCCTATCGCCCTTACCCTGACTTCCCTCCGTGATGAACAGTGACATGCAAGTCTAAGTCAAATAAGCCCTTTCCTCTCCAGTTGCTTTTGGTGATAGTGTTGATCACAGCAACAGAAAGCAAACTAGAGCAGAGGTGTAGTCGGAACCCCATGTGCGGAAAGAAGCAGTTCTCCTGTGTCTCCACTATGCTTAGTTCCTTATTGACAGCAAACGCAAAGAGCACAGTCACAATTAGCCTGTTACCCGCCATGATCAGGAGTCACACCAGAGCTGCCACTGGGTAGAACCTGTCAAAACCTAGTTGCTTACAGGGCCCTCTAATCTGCAGGCCTTGGTATTCAGGCATCCTAGATCCATGAACCATATGAAGAAATCTCCCTCCCACTGTGAACATCAATTCCCAAGCAGGCACAATGCACTCTGCAAGGATCCAGGATGGGCAACATTCTTCTGTCTCTAGGGGCTGACAGGCCCAATCCCACACTAGAGGCTCACACTCTGAAAGCCACTGACCTGAGCAAGCCAGAGGGAGAAAGGGAGTCCATGGAGAAAGGACAGGAGCACTTGGAATCCAAGGGTGGGGCAGGGATACAAACCCCAGGGCCAAACTGCTCTCTTAGCCAGTCATTGACTGGGTTTAGATCAGCTGCTGGAAACACACCCTCCCTCTGACAGGGAGCAAAGGCTCTTCCACACATGTGGGCTCAGCTCTGGGTTAGCTCAGGCTCTTCAGACACCAAGATCTGAGCCTGAAAGTTTCCCTCCCAACAGTTCTCACGACAGGTCGGCAGCTCATTCTGTCCTGGTCTGTCTCAGACAAGGTATCCAAGCAGGAATCATGGGGCACGTACACAGGATACCACATGATCAGTGAGCAACATTAGAAGGCTAACTATCAAAGGAGAAAGTAACAACCAAGAGTACCCAAAACCAAGCTGTCCAAGAGAGGAGGTGACCCCTGAAGCCAATAAGGACCTCATCAAACAATGGGCCCACAGCTACAGCCTTCCAGGGACATTGGTAGGCACATATCAGAATGAAAGTGAATAGGGGGCCTCCGAGCCTGAGACCCTACAGAAGTTCAGGAAGAGCTTCAGTTTTGCTCTGGGGGTAGAAAACAGGTGGTTTCAGGCCTTGGAGCTGAGAAAGTGACAAAGTGGCTGCTTGTGAACACAGACACCCAAGGGAGCTCTGCTTGCTCCCCAGACTGGCAACGCACCTTCCCTTGACACCCAGACCCAGGACCTGCCAAGGCTCATCTTTTGTTGTGCAGTTAAGTTTAAACATGGGCCTCTAATTTCACTCACTCTGTCCTAGCTCCTGGGGGAGACGAGAACCACGGAGAGCGCAAGAAGCCTCACCTGAAAGACAGTGAGGATGGCAGCTGGGAAGGTATCGAAATTGGTGGTCGGGGTCTCATCTTGAAAGTTGAACCTGGGGGAAAAGAGAAGTCTTGAGAAGAGCAAGTCCCGTCGGGAACCAGGGGACGAGTCCCTTGACATCAACAGGCCCAGCTCCTGAGCGCCCATTAGTCTCAGCCCTGCAGGAGGACCTTCCTGGGGGCGGCAGTGTCTGCTCTGAGCTTTGCCTCCCCAGGGGCCCTGGCCCGCCCTCCTACTCCAGGCTACTTACTGTCCCCCAAACAGCTGCATCCCCAACAGAGCGAAGACCACAATGAAGAGGAAAAGCAGGAAGAGGAGGCTGATGATGGACTTCATGGAGTTGAGGAGGGATACCACCAGGTTCCTCAGGGAGTTCCAATACCTGTCAGGCAGGAAGGATGGAGGAATCCTTGCTGTACCACCCCAGAGCTGCTTCCCACTCATCCAGGCTCTCCATATTCAAGCTGAGCCCCAGTCTACAAATGAAGCATGCATCTCTCCAGGAATCAAAACCCATGATCCTGGATCCTCAGTCCAGCCGTGGGATAGCAACAGCAGACACGTGTCTGCAGTGCTGGGCTCCCCAGCTTTCCCAAACTGCACCAATCCTCAACAGAAGATATCACCGCCTATCAGGTGGCCAGGCCCAAACCCAGACTTCCCACTCCCCAATACTCTAGCTTAGTGATTCTCAACCTTCCTGATGCTGCAACCCTTTAACACAGTTCCTCATGCTGTGCTGACACGCCCCCCTCAGCCATACAATTATTTTCATTGCTACTTCATAACTGTGATGTTGCTACTGTTAGGAATCGTAATGTATATATCTGTGTTTTCCAGTGGTCTTAGGCGACCCCTGTGAAAGGGTCACAGTTTGAGAACTGCTGCTCTAGCTCCTTCACCACCCAATGTCCAATCGGTCGGCCAAGTTATGACTGACCTAGTGTTTTTTAAAGCACCTTTACCACACTCCCGGAAGAGAAAAAGTGACTTTCTCATTCACAGCCAATCTTTATGGCATACAGGGCCCACCTATATCTATAATGATTTTGCTGTTGAGTGATAACTCCAACTGCCATCCTAGCCTCTAGAGTGCTTCTCCCAGGAGCCTCTGCATCTTTGCATGAGCTATTCTGCCATCCTGACACAGGGAAAGAAGGACACCAGAACAGATGCCAGGCTCCCTGTGTGTACCCTCTTAGGGGCTCCCTCCCCCTGGTCCCATGTCAGGGGCCCAGGCACCCTCCACACCCTCTCTGATTCTGAATCTGAACATGAGTAGATTCAGGAGTATTAGAAAACTCATGAAGGGTCCAGTCTTCTGGACTGGGAAGAGCTGCCCTACCTCCAGACAAGGGTCACTGATCTCCTTGGGAGGATCTACAGGCCCAAGACTTGGGTAAAGGCATTTTTTTCTGGAGCCTCTCTTACCGGCACCCCACAGGAGCTCCAGAAAGACTGAGGACAGCTCAGCGAATTTGTGAACCTAGCTGGACAGAATTCCTACTCAAGCCTCTTCTTGTTCATGTGTCTCTGTCATCAGAAGGTTTCGAGTTGGGATTTAAAATACTTGCAAAAGACTAGCAGGACTCCAGTCTAAATGGGAAGGAACTACAGGCCCACATGCTACATGGACTCAGGGTCAACAGTCTTGGTTCACAGCTACTGGGAAAGCTCAGCACTGTCAGCCTCTGCTACTGTAAGACATTGGAGAGCATCCTCCCCTCTCCTTCCACCTGTACTGTGGGGAGCGTTCGCCCCTCTCCTTCCACCTGCACTGTGGGGAGCTTCCGCCCCTCTCCTTCCACCTGCACTGTGGGGAGCGTCCGCCCCCACTCCTTCCACCTGCATCTCTGATGGTCTAGCCCCACACTCAACCTCACATCACCTCCCTGGGCTCCAGTCTCCTCATGGACAAACAAAACAACTTTCTCCCAGAGTTGAGATTTATGTGAAATGGAACTAAAATCGGAGTCTGGTTACTATCATAATTACCAAAGCTGGGACCAGGAGGGAGGGAAAAGGAGCCACACAGGCACTAGGCTGGCTGCCCTGAGGTAAGGGCCAAGGTCACCCACCTCTGTACAGTGGGTGCGTAAACCTGGGCCAGGACAATGGAAATTTCTGAGAACTTCCGCTTTCTTTCATTTATTAGCATATGTACATAAAGACATTTTCTCTCAAACATATCATGTATTTTTGCCACATTCACCCCTCACTCTCCAGCTCATTTCCTTCCTCCAGACAGCCTTGTCTCTGCTTTCATGCTGTGTGTGTAGGATCCATAAACGAGAAAAAAAATAGACGATATGTGCCTTTCTGAACCTGACTTACTCTGCTTACTTAGTAGGATGACCTCTAGCTGGATCCTTAAAAAGAAATTCTGGTTTCTCTATTCACCATAAAGTCACCTTTGAAGGCCTGGAAGATCAAATGGCAGCTTCAAGAGGAGATGGTATGAAATGTCAGGTGCAGCAAATGACGGAGAGCACCGTGGGCAGCGGGGACAGCCCTAAAGACACGCCAAGGCCGAAAGGCTCGTGTCACGGTACTCCCTGCGTGTGTTGCTTCAGCACCAATGCTGGATTTACGCCAGTAAACCCAGCATAAGCTTCCAAATGCCATCCATCCCCGTGGAATCCAGCCTCACACATGGCCTCCGTCCATGTCCCCCAACCAGGAATACGCAGGTGACCTACTTTGTGACTTTGAAAATCCTCAGCAATCGGAGAGCCCGCAGCACACTGATTCCAAAGGAGGTTCCTGGCTTGATGGCAGCCCAGACTACTTCAAAGATACTCCCCACAATCACCTGAAATAGACAGCATCAACACAGGGCACATCTGTACCTGAGCACATGTGCAGAGATGGGTGACACTGACACACGCATGCACATGGCCTAGCCTGTGCACTGGTGTGGTGGCATCGCTCAGTAAACACCCGCCCTGCCTCCTGTCCACGAGCATGTGTCTAACAGGGACTTGGGAGCACATGGAACATAGCACAAGACACAGGTACTGTGGTGTCTGTCTTGCTGCTCTGAGCTCTTAGTGTGTGGAAGCACTGGGGGACCAGGAACAGAGCTTGCGGCAGGCTGAGCAGTGAGCCTAGTCAACTGCCTCCAGGCAGGCCTGCAGTGAATTCTCTATACCTGGATGATCCTGGGATAACTTAGGACCTCCCTAGAGCCAGAGACAGAGGCAGTCAGGTGGGGCACCCTAGAATTTGTCACTCTCAGACACTATGTGCTCATTACTTTAAGCCACTCACCATTGAGATAATTTGTTTCCAGGCAGGAAAAGTCAGCATGGGTTTTGGGAACAAGGTAGAGCACTGTTGTACTAAAACCAAACACTAATAGCAGTTTAGGAGGCAAAGAGCAAGCACTGAGCAGCCTGTCAGTGAAAGCATAAAGTGCCCTGGACACTGGGAACACTGCCACCAGGACCTACAAGAGCACAGGAAACATCTTGTAGACAACCAGAGGCAGTGTGTGCCATGGGCCCCTGGCAAGACGTCTGGCCACACCATTGCCTGCAAATGTGGGAGGAAGAGAAAATGAGCTCAATAAACTATGAGGTAAACTCTGCTCCAGAGATGTCCAAGCCAAGCGTTACAGGGCTGCCTGGACTCTGCTTACGTCAAATGTAAAAGGCAAAAACAATCAACAGAAGGGAGCCAGGACCTGCTGATTCAGAAGGTGCCCAGCCTTCCAGATACCAAATGGTATCAGCGTTGAGAAAGGGCATGGCCTAAAGGTGATTCCAAGAGTAACACTGTGACTTCCATTTGGATCTGAAAATGGCTTAAGGCAGTTCTGACAAGGAAACCGAAGTGTGACTCCCAACTTGGTCCTGGTTAGTGTGTGCCTCCCAGGCCAGCTGGAAAGGAGTCAAGAGGTCAGAGTGGACTTTCTACCTAGTCTTGAGGAAGTAAGAGACTGGGGTGCACTACCAACTCTGTACTGAGGAAGACATTGGGGTGCACTACCCACTCTGTACTGAGGGAGTAAGTGACTAAGGTGTGATCCCTGCTTGTTCCTGAGACGGTGAGTGCTCCAGGACGCTAAAGGATGTTAACCTTAATGCACCTCAAGGAAACATGAGCAAAGGACCTGTTCTGGAGGAGTTGGTTTTTATCTAACGGAGTAAACTCCAAGAAGGTTTATAATATAGCCATAAAAATAACCTTAAATGTCCAATATGTCCTTAAAAGAAGTGTATACCAGGCACATCAGGATGGCTGAACAAAACGAAGTCTCTGGGGCGCAAGACTGCCCAGCAGTGAAGCACATATACTGATCTCACAAGGAGGCTGAGCTTGCTTCCCAGTGCCCACACTGGGTGGCCCATGACCACTTGTAACTCCAGCTCTGGGGACATTCGACACCTCTAGCCTCCGTAGGCACCTACACACACATAATTAAATCTTTCTTAAAAATAGGTCATTTGATTCCCAAAACTCTACTGACAGGGACAGCCTGAGAAAACTGTCCTGCTGCAAATAAGCTCTTCTCACAGACAGAGAAAGAGCTCCAGGGGCAGAACCAGAGCTCCAGGGGCAGAACCAGAACCGGAGCCCCGAGGACAGCCAGGCTGTACCTGGGGCTCCTCTGTGCTTCCTAGAGGCCCTTTTCTGAATAGAAATGACAATGGCGGTTAGCCTACCCTGCTGCTACTGTGGGGTAAGATCCTGGGTGTGGACAAGGTCCATCACAGTCTCACACGCCAGCAGACTGAGGACTTCAAGAACAGTACACTTGAGCCTGAGAAGAGGAAAACTTCACTCTGTGCTGAAGTTTCCTTCCTTCCGGCCAACTTTCCCTCACTGTCTGCTTCCAGCATTCCAAGACATTCCACATGGCAGTGGCCCTTCCACTCATCACCTCAGCAGGGGCCAACAGGACCAATCCTGGGGCTTCCGGCTAAGCACATCCTGCATATTCTATTGTGCAGCCCCACCCTGAGCCTGGTGTCTACTCTCAGGATGAGCCATAGCAAGAGCTCTCACTGAGGCCTCTCTGACCCATAGAGGTTAGGAGACCAGGCCACGCCTACCACATACTCTCCAAAAAGGCAAGTCTAGCAGGGCATACTGTTCTTTCTCACAACCACAGATACAGGTATCCAGGCCAGACTGCAGGATGGCAGGATGCTGGACCACAGTCCCCAAAGCTCTACTGGGAAAACTGAATTACTAAGTGACAAGGTCCCAGGTACAGAAGGAGCTACAGAGCCTTGCAGTAATTGTCAATCAATACAGGGAGGAAAGGGCACATCCTTCAGGAAAGCAGCTGTTGACATTCTGGCCACTAGGTAGAGCTGGGAGGGGACTCTCCACAACTCCTGTTACCTCCTGGTCTCTAGGGCCTTCCTGGCTCACACAGCATCACAGAGCTCAGCCCACTCTGAGTATACATAGGGGAGGGGGCTGTGGACAGCTCAGACTCACCTAACAGAAGGTCCTAGTGAGGCGTCTTACTCACCCCAAAGTCAAAGCAGTTGAAGGAAGACCTAAAGTAGCTCCGGGGCCCTAGGCCATACATCTTCAGGGACATTTCTGTGAGGAAGAGACCCAGGAAAACAAACTCTGCAAAGTCTAGGAGAAGTCAGAAAAGAGAATGTTTAGCTCAGGCTCCTCTCACTTGGCCTCTAGCCCAAGCCCAACATCACCACACCTCTGAGCCTTCTGGGCTTGGTCTGCAGCCCCTTCCCCCCACCCCCCACTCTGGCCACAGCTTAGGAGAGGGATGAAGAATTGAATGGCAGGAGATGCGCCAGTCCCAGTCTATAAGGTAACAAGTTCTCAGAGTCTGTAAGAAACAACTACAGGATCAACTCAGGAGTGAGCTGCCTCAGGACACTCAAGAGGTTGGGCAGTCCAGCAGCCTTCTGTGCTGCCTCAGGACACTCAGGAGGCTGGGCAGTCCAGCGGCCTTCTGTGCTGGTCCCATGTTCCAGTCTCCATTAGGGATATCAGCTTCCTCCTAAGAGTCTCCCACGGAAACTTCCTGGCACCCTTTCTTAGGACCCCAAGAAACCAGGTTTGATTAACTTTACTCATGTGTCTGTCTCAACTACTAAATGGAAAACTCTCTACCACCCATCTAGTATGGGCTTCCAAAGATACCAACAGTGTTTGCGACCTCTGACCAGGGCAGTCGCTCAGAACTCAGAGCAGAGCCGCACAGAGCACAGAATCATAACAAAAAACCAAAGACGAGCTTCCAAGATTCCTGTCACCAGAAAGCCATCAACCTAACCATCCCAGGGCCTCTGTCAAGGACATGGGACCATAAGGAGACACAGCTCCTGATAAGACAGAAGATACTCATTCTCCATGCCAGTGTACCCTGAGATGTGCCTGCACCCACCACTCTCCAAAGGTCATTCTGTGCCCATCCAAATGCTTCATGAGGGCGAGTTTGCAGCAGCTGCAATAACCACAGCATCACACAAACAGAGATGGCAGGCATCCATTTCATACCCCAAGAGCAACTCAACCCAGTAAGCATGCCCTTGGAGCCACTGGGAAAACTGTCAGGTACCCATTTCTAACATGGGATGCTAATAAGTAGGAGGAGCCTGTCAGAGACAGGACACTCCCAGTCAGGCTTGACACTGCCCAGGTGACCAACATTCAGCCTGAATGTCCTAGTCAGCAAGTAGTGAAATATGGGGGGAAAAGCTATTGCGACACCTACCAGCCTGGGACAGCTCGGTAGACAGAGGAGACACACTGCAGAATGGAGGGACTCAACCCTCCTATCTGAGGCCCAAAGTACCTTGATACCAAAACGAGCAACTCCTGTGCCATCGAGCTCCCCAGAGAAACTGGCATACCTCCACCTATGTGCTAAGGTGAGGCTGCCCATGCACTGAGCCTGCTCTTCAGAAAAATAAAGTAAGAGGGTCTGGACAAGAATTGCAAGGAGTTAAAGTTTCACAGAAAGAGGTCAAAAGATGCCCTTATACCCTGTCACAGCAGCTACAGCTTTAGACACAGCCTCCCTCTGAAGCAGTGAATCCTTCATTCATTCCTGTATTACTCATTCAATTGGCACCACAGCTGCTGGGAGCTGCTGTGGGAGACAATACTCATAGTTTTCTGTCAGGCTTGCAAGCTAAAGGGAAGCAGGGAGAGATAATTCAATGTGTCTTTCTAAGGTCAGTGAGATGGCTCAGTGGGGAAGGCACCTGGCATCACGCCTGACAGCCTGAGTTTGACTCCCCAGCACCCACACGGTAAAAGGAGCGAATTAACTCCCACAAACTGTCCTCTGACCTCTGTACAATCAGATGTTTTTCAAAAAAAATTGTTTTGTTTTGGGGTATTGCTTGTTCTTTCTAGTAAGAGGCCATTATGCCATGGAACAGAGGGGAATGATGGGTAAGACTTCATAGGGCTCACAGAATGACAAGACTCCACAATTTCCCCCTAAATAATCCAAGCTTTGGCTTCAAAGGTCCTGGTAGTGCTCTGGGATCATTAGGGGCATGGGTACCCTGATGGACAAAACCCATCAGTAGTGTGGCAGCACTCCCGCTGGTCTATTCAAGGCAAGGCTCCCCTACCTTACCGTGTCAGCCGAGTTATCAAATAACGCCTCAGACCCAAGGTAGAAGAAACACTTAGATCCTATAAAGGCCCAGCGTCCTTTAGCAGTTTTCCCTCAATAAGGCCAAGAGAGTCAGGGATTACAGGAAACCACTGAGAAGAGAAAGCACCAAAGGACCAAGGAGCACATCGCCTGATGGCCTACTCCAGCCTAACCCAACATTGGGACAGTTCCAGCCTTGTGCCTCCCACACATCAGACACGTGAGCAGACAATGCTCCACAGCATATACAGACAAACTGCTCAGACAGCAGATACCCAGGAGAACTGAAAGGCTGACAAGATTCCATGTGTACAGGCCTGAACAACTGAGAGAACAGGCATCAGAGTCTTCGGTTCCCACCCAACCCCAACGGTGGGGAAAATGTGAGCCTAGAGAACCAACAGAAACAATGAACTCAGTCTTGAGAAAAGTCCTGGTATATCAAACCACCAGCCCTAGGACACAGGCGCTGGAGGCCAGGCCCTGCTGCTGTCTAATACACACTAACCCTGATCTTCACCCTACTCTCGGAGCATAAGTCAGGCTGACAGCTGATTCCACCTGTATCCCTTTAGCCTCTACTGCTGGTACGCCTTCACCTTATGAGGCAATAATACATCTCAACACACAGTTTAGGAAGCTATAGCCTAGGATCCTCCTCCCAAAACAATATGCACAGGCATGCACGTGACTGACTACGGGGCTGCCAGTGCCTACACCAATAGGAGCCCTTCAGGGGGTGAGCAGGCTGAGTGGTCCTCAGAATAGGAGTGTGGTAACCAAAGGCCACCATCAGGGACAAGCACTCAGCCAGCAGACGTCAGGATGGAGTCTCACTAGGTCAGATCGGGCTCTCCAGGAGGACTCAGGCAACTTTTGGCACACAGAGCCCCTCAGGAGAAAGTGAAGGTAAATTAGTCCTATTCCTCCACACCCACTGCAGACAAGAGCAAGCGCAGCTGAGCCCTGAGGAAATAGGAACAACACACTGACTGCAGAACGCTGGTAGATTCTTTGACACTTGAGGGAGGCTGGGGGGTCATTCTCTGAGGATCCACTCTGATGTTAGACAAGCATAGGAAGTCTCAACCCTCCAGGGTCCCCTGTCTGCCTTCTCTGAACTGTGGCTGGGGCCAGCTGAACATGACTCAGATCCTAGTGACTAGTGAGAGGCTCATGATATGAGACAAGTTGGCCCTGTGGGAAAATGGAAACTCCCCAGTTCAGCCCACAGTAGAGACAAAGAGATTAGGAGAGCTCTGGGAGAATGCAGAAACCCAACTCTGCCTCCCTGGGCATCCAGGGTGGCAGTCGTAGCCTTAGGGCAAAGAGGCAAGGAACTTAGTCACTGATGACCGGGTCTACTAGTCTGGCTTGCGCCGGTCATGCTGTGATCTACTCCTTTAATGAAATCCCCCATTTCATGTCATAAAACAGTCATGATGGGCATCTAGCCAGATCAATTAAGGATGGGGGATCTTCAGGATCTGAACACAGGCCAGGCCTGTGACTGTGCAGTAGAGATGGGGTGGCATCCAGAGCAGCCAGCACCAGGGTCTCCGGGCTACAGAGCAGAGCGGTTGGGAAGGGCCTTGGAGAAGGGACTGAAGTACGTACACAGGGCAGTGGTAAGCCGCTGAGGTTGATTATAGTGCACCATGGCCACGCACAGTGTGTTCAGGGCCACCACACACAGGACCACCCAGTAGAAGCTCTGTGCTTTCACCATACGCCGGATGAAGAACCGGAACATCTTCTCCTTCCTCCGGAAGTATGATGAGCTCTCCGTCTTCCCACTCTTGAGGCTGGCACGAGCAAAGGGAGACCCTGCAGGACAAGTCTTGATGAGGGCTCAGGGAAACAATGGGCACCCAGGACAAGCAACCACCCATCTACCCACATCCCCCTCAGGTATATGCCTATTCCTGAGCACTCGGAAGACATCTTTCTGACCACAGGCAACTAAGCTGCTTACCTCCATGACCCTGAATGAATTCTAGCCCTTTTTCATTTCTCAGATTAGGGAGTCCAGGGCTACTGGGTATCAGACCAGATGGTCAACAATCACTGTCTCTGGTCCCCAAGACCCTGGTCAACTTCCAAAAGGATATCTCTGACACAGGTACCCTCTGAGGGTACTCCAAGATTTTCCCCAAAGATATACAGCCCACCATGAATCCCACCTTTGGAGCTCTGTAGTCTCTGGCCTTCCCCTTTTCCCTATAAACCTAGATCCGCAACCACTGCCCATCTATTTCCTAAGCAATTCCTCTGGAACACAGCTAACTGTGTTTGTGTGTAGCGGCAGCTACTAGCTTATCCAGAGCCCTAAATACCCATGGTCTAGAAAGTTTGCTGACCGTGCTGCAATCTGACTCCAAATGCAACAAAATGGCCACCTCCTTCCACCTCCAACATTCACTGTTCCTGCTCCACCTTGGTCTTCTACAGTTATCTTCATTTGTTCCTTTACACACTGGCTCCTGAGTTTGAGTCTTGGCTTCAATGTTACCTCTACAGCGTCCTTTTCTGACGCTCCATCTAAAATATGGTCCTCAACCCACTCTCAACAAGAACAATAACCTCATCCCCAACAGTCACTGTGCTTGCCAATGAGTCCTGTTCACACAGATGGTTTCAATAAATGCTGACATAAAAGCGAGGCTGGTCTCTGGGTACCTGGAGTTCTGGATGGGTGGGTATAGTGAAGGGCACAGCTGTGTCTAGATACCAGTGCATCTTTCTTCAAGTCTGTACTACTGCCCTAGTTTCTGCAAAGAGAGTCTTGATAGCAGCTGTTTCTATGTGCTCCTCTGAGAGCACACACTGCACCTCAGCTAAGGGACCTCTGAACATCTGGGCCTGGCGGGGTGTGAATGGATGTAGAGTGTGTTTTTCCACACACAGTGTCTACATGCCCAGGCTTTCAGTGGCACACTGAAAATATTATCAGTCTGGGGAGATTAAGCCAAGTCCCTGAGCCTCTGGAGGAACTTCTCCATAGGCAAAAGCTTTCACGATGGTCAGGACCAAGAGGAAGGTGCAGAAAAAGTCCATCAGCCCGCGATGACCTCCAAGGCCTCAACAGCCAATGCCTGGTTCTGGATGTCACACCAACACACATCCACAGAAGGCTGTGCTCCTTCACAACTCACCACTAAGCCAGCCTCAGGCTCACATGGGCACCAGGGAGGTGGCTAATTCCACAAATCAGGGCTGAATCATATGAAGAAGCCTCTGGGCCAGCGCTGGGAAGGGCTGTGAATAAGGCACTGTTCTTCCCCACAGGGCAGTCATGCATGCGCATTCAGCGCGTGCAGAGCAAGGCACTGCCTCAGACCCCACACATCTATGGCACACATGGTCACACAGAAACCTCAGTCATACATGCGCATTCAGTGCGTGCAGAGCAAGGCACTGCCTCAGACCCCGTACACCCGCATCCTCACATGGTCACACAGAAACCTCAGAGTCATACATACACACTCAGAACACATCTAGCACCTGGCCAGGCTCACTGATTGGAGACCCAACCAGATGCTCACATACTCAACAGCACCCAGCAGGAACATACATACACACACAGGGCCACTCACAATACAGAACATGTGCAAACCCCTGTAAGCAAGTCACTAAGCAAAGTCTTGGGGGGTAGGGGTGGGGACAACAAGATCATCCACACCCAGCTCATCATACCATCCAAGAAAGGGGCAGCAACTCTTGTAGGAAGGCCTCACAGGAATGTGTCTTTTTACGACTATCAGCCACACACCACACTCCTCTCCCCCACACTGCCCTTGAAACACCCCCCCAGCTCCTCACTCTAAATGCATACTCAAGGCATGGCAGGGCCCTCAGAGTGCAACCTGAAGCCACTTCTGCTCCTTAGCACCAAAAAAAAAAAATTGGTGCTCCAGCCACAGGTACACAGAAGCCTGGTGCCCCTGGGCAGGAAGCATAGGCAACAAGGCCAATAAACCTCTAGGGCACCTTGTGAACCTGGGTCTCTGGGCTACATTTTCCAGCAGGCAGACCATGTGTGTTCAAGTCTGCTAAGGACAGCAGCTCCAGCGAGGTCCCTGGTAGACACACCATTCACCGTGTAGGCTATGAGGGAACCAGCAACTAGGACCTTCTTTCACTCCTCTGTGCTTCCCAGGCGTAGCTAAGGTCAGCACATAGCAGCTATAATGAAAGCATGCATAATGAAAGAAAGAAACACAAGATCTCCTATCTTCAAGCTACAAGTATTGGAGAGATTAAAATAATCCATGAATGACAGCAGGGCCCAGCCAGCTACACACACAGAGTCCCTCCAATCAACTATGAGGAGCAGCAGTGAATTCAGGTCCTCATGGGCCCTCATCATGACTAGTTCAAAAACATGTATACACTGATACAGGAGGGGGTTATCCCGCCAGGCTCTAAGGAAGGTACTAAAGACAAAGGATAACCAAGATCCACACTGCCACTGACTACCTAAGACCACTGGAAGAAAGAAAGCTCCAAGCACCCTTCCAGCCTAGCTGGCCTCTCTTAGTGGGTGGCACTGAGAGTGACATAGTCCAAGCCACACGCCACCGTCCTTGGGTTCTGTGGGTATGGGAAGTGATCTCACAGCCCTATTTAAGGATAGTACCAAGTTAATCAAAACAAAGTGAATCTCAGAAAGAGAAAGAACCTGTGTTGTCTGAGTAAAAATGGCCCCCAAAGGCTCATCTATTTGAATGCTTGGCTCCTGGTGGGTAGAATGTTTGGGAAGAGTTAGAGGTGTGGCCTTGTTGAAGGTGTGTCACTGGGGATAGGCTTTGTGGTTCCAAACACCCCCCATACCAGGCCCAGTCTCATCTCGCTCCACCTCCATCTTGTGGATCAGATGTGAACTCTCAGCTCCAGCTGCAGCACCATGCCCGCCTGCCTCCCACCATGTTCCCAACCATGATGGTCATGGACCAAACCTCTGAAATGGTGAGCTAGGCCCCAACTAAACTGAAGCACAATTAATAAAACTCAGAGAGAAAATTTGGGGTTCAACCTGAACGTGAGAAAAGCAAAATAGCCAGCCACTTGCTCTTATCTCTACCTCAGTCCAAAATGGCAATCCTGCCTCCAGGAATCTCAGAATAAGACTGTCTGAAAGATGTCTCCTCCCGTTTTATAATCCTCTCTAGGGCTGGGATTGAAGGCGGGCACCACTGGGATTAAAGGCATGCTCCGCCTGGTTTCTATGGCAGCTAGTGTGGCTACTGGGATTAAAGATGTGTGTTACCACTGCCTGGTCTGTAAGGCTGACCAGGGGGTCTGTTTTACTCTCTGATCTTCAGACAAGCTTTATTTATTATTAAAATACAAATGAAATGTCACTACATTAAATGGTTTCTCTTTAAGTTGCCTTGATCATAGTGTCCCTTCACAAAAACATAATAGTTAACTAAGAGAGGCTTTTTAGAGAAAAAAAATTCCATTTCTAAGCCATTCAGTCAGTGAAGAGATGAAACAAACAGATGGACGAACAGTCCCATGATGGCAAGCCTGAGCCTGACACCGAGGCAGAGAAGTCAACAGTAACCAACCACTGCGATGAGGCCACAACCCCGGAGCCAAGGAAGACCTGTCCACACAGTCCAGGTACCACCCGGTGGTGATCAAGGGAAGGCCCAAGAACCATGAAACACAGAGTCTGCACCCTAACATCCTGCTGAGGGGCACAAACAGATCAGCGGCACGGTGGGAAAGCAGGAAACTATCTCGTGAGGATGAGAAGAGACCTAAGAAGAGACCGAGCGGGAGAGGCGCTCAGCACAGGAAGCCCATAGCAGGGTGCTCAGCAAGGGACCAATGGCGTGCAGAAACTCTGCAAAGGCCACGCCCCCCTGGGTGAGGGGTGGGGCAGAATAAATGGAAACAATTCAGTGACTGAGGTACAGAAGGAAATAAATCCAGGAGAATATCCTTTGTAGTTATGAGAGCAGGTAAGGGAAAGGTCATCTGTGGGATGGAGCTGAAAACCAGGCATGGGAACATGACAAGCACTATTCGATCCAGACAGCAAAATCGAGGGGAGGATCAGACAGCACAGAAATAATAACACAGAGAATAAAGACGGAGCAACCAGGAAAGAAGTCACATTAGACCCACAACTAGAGCTTGAGGGGAAAGCGAAAGCCAGTTATATATACATTTTATAAAGGAATGTCATGTATGTGCTGGCTGGTCTCATGTCAAATTCACACAGCTAGAGCTACCTGAGGAGGGAGCCTCAGTCGAGAAGATGCCTCCATAAGATTGGGCTGTGGGGCATTTTCTCAATTAGTAATTGATGGGGGAGGGCCCAACCCATCATGGGTGGTGCCATTTCTGGGTTGGTGGTCCTGGGTTCTATTTGAAAGAAGGCTAAGCAAGCAACCAGTAAGCACCACCCTCCATGGCCTCTGCATCAGCTCCTGCCCCCGATTCCGGCCCTGTTTGAGCTCCTGTACCACTTCCTTCAGTGATGGACAGTGATGTGGAAGTGTAAGCTAAATAAACCCTTTCCTCCCTAACTTGCTGTTGGTCATGGTGCTTCATTGCAGCAATAGAAACTCTAAGACAGTATTCTAAAGAGGAATAAAAAGAGAAAACTGCCACGTAAATGCAATCCAAAAACACTGATAGCAACAACAAAAGAACAGAACAACGGCATAACATCAGACAAGATGGAGGCCGGGCATCGTGCCTATAATCCCAGCACTCGATAGGTACTTGGTTACATAGTAACATGAGCTACGGAGTAAGACCTTGTCAATAATAATAATAATAATAATAATAATAATAATAATAATAATAATAA
>LOJH01000388.1:43843-59533 GCA_001685095.1 Ellobius talpinus | reverse complement strand
GAGAGAGAGAGAGAGAGAACACCAGGGAAGTTCTGGGAGATATGGCCTAGCACTTAATGACATGACTAAATAAATACTGAGGGGTCCAGCAGAGGTAGTGACGAGTGACTCTAAAGAGGTGGGCAGAGTGGGGCAGTGGGAATTAGGTCAGCCAGCAGCAACCAACTCCTTTTACTGACAGCTATAACACTAAGACAAAATATCTCCCACCCACCCCTGCCCTTTGAAAACATCAGAGGTGGGGATGCCTTTCTGCTCAGACTTAAATCCTGTCCCGTTGAAACAGAGAGATTGTCACTGGGTTAATGACTCTTGAGTCTCCAGCGTAGGGTTCTGAGTTCACAGCATAGGAGTCAGCTGGAGGGAGACTTAGTTTTTAAAAAAGGTAATATCTCAGTGGACTAAAGTGCGTGCCTTGCAAGCCTAAGGACCCAAGTTCAATCCCTAGAACTCACATGACAAATAAAAAGGAAGCCAGAGATGGTATCTTGTGCTTGGAATCCTAAGGCGAGGGAAGCAGAGGAGGGGGCGCCTTGGAGCTCCCTGGGCAGTGTGCCCAATCTGTTTGGTGAGTTCTAGGCCAATGAGAAACTGTGTCTCAAAAACCAAGACAAGGCCTGGAGCGATGCCTCCAGGGGCTAAGAACACTCACTGGCTGTTCTGTTCCCAATGTTCCCAAGGCAACGCACAACTATCTGAAACTCCAGTTATAGGGGCTCCAACACCTTCTTTTGGCCTCTGTGGGCACTGTTCACACATGGTACAATTACGTGCAAGCAAACCCTCACATAAAAATAAAAACAAATGAGTTTTTTTTTTTTAAAAAAAAGACAAGCTAGGTGATAGTGTTGCATACCTTTAATCCCAGCACTGAGGAGGCAGAGGCAGACGGATCTCTGAGGCCAGCCTGGTCTGCAGAGCAAGTTCCAGGACAGCCAGGGCTATGCACAAAGAAACCTTGTCTTGAAAAATAAAAATAATAAAATAATAAAAAAATGCATGCCACCCAAGTAATGACACGTCAGGTTGTCTTCTGACCTCCATAACGTGCATGCATACATGTGCACATGCGGGGACACACACACACACACACACACACACATTGTACATATCTTTTGGAGTGTTTAGAGCAGGTTGGTGGATGCTACCTGCCGAGGCAACTGTGGCAAGAGTTTGAGAATCTTAGAGTGAGTGATGGGCACAACATTTCTAGATCTTTGAGATTTTTCAAATAAAATTTTGGGGTAAGTACCAGTCCTTGTCCTTCCCCATGATGACTTTGATTTATCATGCTGGTGTTAGCATCTATAATGAAAAAGTATTTATCATTCGTGTATGTGTGTGGCTGGGAGAGTATACACACTCCATGGCACGTAGGAGGAGGGCTGAGGGAACCTCGGGAATTTGTTCTCTCCTTCCACCACTGGTTCTGGGTGATGAAGCTTGGGTTGTCAGACTTCTCTGGCAAATGCTTTTATCTGCCGAGTCATCTCACAGATCAAGGCTACAGCTTTTAAAGACTCTTTGGGGTTCTGTGGAGTCAATGCTAATTCCTCAAGTTTGAATGTGCACACAAATCCCAGTGAGCATAACAGCATAGCCGATTCAGCAGCCTTGACGGCCTGAGGCTGTACAGGTCCTACCAGCTCTCAAGGGATGCAGATGCCCTTGACCCATGGACCACACCTTGGACTTGCCTTGGTCCCTCTTCTCTACATAGTTAGGTGGAATTCTACCTGGGCTTCACATTGAAATTGCCTGTAGTGCTTTAAGATACTCTGACGTCTGGGGATGTCTTATTCCCAGGGCTTCTGGTTTAAGTGCTCTGGGCTGCAGCCTGGGGAAGGAAGAAGTTGGAAGGCTACTCTGGTGAGTGTAATGTGTGTAAGGACTGGTTTCACGTAATGAACAAAGTACGCAGGATGTGTATGTGTGGGTGTGTGCGTGCAGGTTCATGGGTCCATGTGAAGACAACCTCCGGCATCTTCTTCCCTCATGTGTTGTCCATCTTTTATTGAGATAGGATCTCTCATTGGCCTGGAGCTCACCAAGTAAGGTAGGCTGGCCTGGCAGTGAGCCCAGGGATCCCCCTATGTCTGCTTCTCCAGCGCCGGGATTACAAGCACAAGCCACCACCACAGCAGGTGGTCTTTCTAGTTTTCTGTTTTGTTTTAAGAGGAGTTCTGGTGATAGAGATCAGGCCCTCATACCATCAAGGTAAGTATTTTAGCAACGGAGGCGTCTCCCCAGCCCTTCCCCAGAGCTATTAAATGGTAGGAAGTGAAATCCTGCACAGGATGCTGTGTTCCCTCTTCATGCAGATGTTCACAGATGTCCCCAGTAGCAATGGCATTTCTAGTGATGGTGAAAGGCACCGAGGTCCCTCCCCTCCATTCTACCTGATTTCATTCCTAATGAGAGTGATTAACAGCAAGCGTTTTATTGAGTGTGGTGCACTTTCCATTGATTAGATCATCTAGTCATCAGGGCAGCCTGGTGAGGCAGGCATTTTTATCCTGGTTTACACAGGCAGGTGCTGAGCTTGATTGGTAATGTGTCCATATTAATGCACTGAGTCTTAGGCAGAGAACTGAATGAGAACTGCTCCAGCTCCACTTCTATTTCCTGCTCTGTGTGTATATGTGTGTGTGCATGTTCATGTGTGTGCAGGTTCATGCAGTGCATGTTCACGTGCATGTACATGTTCATGTATGTATGTATGTGCGTGTTCATGTGTGTTATGTGTTCATGTATGTACATGCATGTCCACATTGTGTGAAAGCCCATGTACATGTATGTGCTCATGGGGGTATGCATGTTCGTGGCTTTATGTGCATGTTCGGGGGTGTGTGAGTGTTCAAGTATATATGTGCTTAGTCATATGTAGGCGCATGTTCATGTATGCATGGGTGTGTATGTACAGGCCAGAGGTCATCATGTGGTTTCTCAGGTGCTATCAAAATTCTTTTTTGGTTTTCTTTGTGTGTGTGTATGTGTGTGTGTGTGTGTGTGTGTGTGTGTGTGTGTGGTGTGCTTATGTATCTGTGCATGTTTTTGCATGTGTGTAGGTGCACACAACATATGATATGTCAGGAATCATTTCCTATTGCTATTCTACCTTGTGCAGTGAGGCAAGGTCTCTCTAGCCCAGAGCTCACTGATAATGACTCGTGTCCCTAGCCAGTTTGCCCTGGAGATTCTGTCTTGCCCTTCTAAGGCTTGACGTATAGGTCGGGGACCACACCCAACTGACTTTTATGTGAGTTTCTGGGGGATGCAACCTCGGGTCTTCATGCTTGGATGACAAGTACTTTAACCATCAAGCCATCTCCCCACTCCCCACCTTGTTCTCTTGAAATAGGGTCTCTCACCAAGGAGACCTGGCCTGAAACTCACCAAATATACCAGGCTGACCAGTCAGTGAGGACTAGGATGCTGCCAATCTGCCCCTCAGGGCTGGACATTTGCATGGGTTCTGGCATTTGAACTTAGATCTGCATGCTTGCATAGCAGGCACTTTACCGACTGAGCCATTTCTCCAGCTCTCAGAACCTCTAGTCTTGAACCATTCTATCTTTCTCTCAACTTCACAATCCATGCCAGCGATTGACACACTACAGGACATGGGCCAGATCTGTTTTACGGCATCTGATTGGACTATGCTAGTTGTCCATGCCTTGTTGATGGCTACTGTCCCTCTCCGATGGCAGAGGCAATTGGCACAAGACAAAGGACCTGACCCACAGGGCCTGTGACCTTTACTACTGGCTCTTGGTTCAGTACTTGAACTGTGATGGATGATCAAGGCACTTACACAGGACAAGAATGCAATTCTCGGCCAAACCCAGAGCAAAAAGAATAGCCAGTGGAAGATGAACTTGAACTCACGATCCCCACTTGAATGTTGTAACTCAATCCATGGCCTGCATTCACTCAGGGTTACTTATTTCCTCTGCATAGATTTCATTTTGATGCCAGATTTTCTGATCTGTTTTCTTAAGAGCAGAAGGTCTTTAACCCAAGGCCCTGGGGCCATCACACCACTCCCTGTGGAGTGGGGTGAGGGAGGCCAGCTGCAGGCCACCTTCCGCTCCAACACTGTGGGAGGCCTGCGTGGAAAACCTCCAGCCCCTGTTACTCTGGGGAGGTGTCAGCAGCGAGAGGCTTCCGCCCATCCCATCAACCATCCACCAAGAAGCTCTAGCAAGAGGTCAGGAGGGAAGAGAGCGGAAAGGAAATGCCAATCAATTCATCAAAGCCCCGCCTTCCTGTGGCTTCCAGGCCAGGAGCTTAGCTGGAGCATCCTTGACCCACCCCCAGGGGTCCAGGGAAGGGTAGGCAGGAAAGTGCATTTGGTAATGATTCTGGATTTCCTGTTTTCCTTCTGTCCAGGGGGCTTTGGGATATGCTAACTCACATTATATATGTACACATGCATACTGCATTCCTCTTTGTCTCTACTCTCTGCTTCCTTCCCCCTTCTCCCCTTTCTCCTCTTTCTCCTCCTCTTCTTCCTCCTCTTTGCTAGTTTTCCTCTTCTAGGGCTTTGTCATTGTTATTATTATTATTATTATCATCATCATCATTATTAATTGTGACAAAGCAGAGGAGCAAGTGCTCAGCTCCCTTGTCTCTCACCCCCTGGAAAATGGATGTGGGAAAGGAAAGGTGAAGGACCAGGAGAGGCCAGCCAGAGTCCCCCACCAAGAGTCCCTGGGTTTGTCTTGAGAGCCAAGGAGACTCTAGATGCACACAGTGGTAAACACGCTTGAACATTTATTTAGTGCCTTCTATCTGCACAGGACAGGAAGGCACAGAAGAAAGTGCAGTCTTGGGCAGGGATGGTTCAGTGGATAAGGGCTTGCCGTGCTCCCGTGAGGGCCTGATTCCCCGGAAGCCATGCAAAGCCAGATGTGAACATGTGGATCTGTGATCCCAGCACTTCTGAAGGGAAGTGGGAGCTAGAGGAGACTGTCGGGAAGCCAGTGAGCCAGCTAATCTGGTCTATGCAATGATGAACAGGAAAAGAATGTCTCAAACAAGGTGGAAGGGGAGGATCAGTGCCTGAGGTTGTCCTCTGACCTTCACATGCATGCTACAGCACATACATGCAGACATGCACATACATCATACGTGCACATACATCATACACATGTATGCACACATAATACATATGCACACACAGAGAAAACAATAAAGACAACTCGAGGGGAGGAGAGAAAAAGAGCAGAGAGAGCTGGATAGAGGAGGGTGAGGGCCATGGGGAAGGGATGAGGAGAGGGAGGAGAGGAAACAGCAGGAGGAGGGGAAGGATCAGGGGTCAGAAATCCTCTGGCTCAGGTTTCTCTTCCAAGCAGTATTGGGTTGATTTAAATGTCCAGGACATCTGTCACTAAATAACTCAGTGAATAATAAACCTGGGCATCACTTCCCAGCCCATTGCCTGCTGTCTTGTGTCTGCAGCCTTGTTGCCAGGTAGTGCTAGACCCAGGGGCAGCCTCTCTCTGCTCCTTGGGCTCAAAGGTCTAGCTTGTAAGGGGGTTGGCCTGCTGGGGCTCCAGGCAGGAAGAGTCTGCACCCCAGGAGCACAGAAGCCATCAGGATCCAACAGCCCTGTCCACATTCAATGAACACTTTGATCCCTTTAAGGGAGAAGAGAGAGCCCTTTCGGGCCATACCTTCCAATGTCCCACCCCTCCCTGGGCCTGGTCTGCTGTCCTTTACTCTGAAGGAGCAGGGTGTTTCCAATTGTGCCCTTTCTCTTTTGGATTTCAAGTAGGAGCGTGCAAGGCACTCTGGAAATGGGGTGGACAGGGTTGAGTCTCACGGCTCAGGTTCTACCTACCACGTGTGCCTGGGAGGTAGTTACAGGATAGACATGAGTGGTTTGCATCTGCACAACATGGAGCCGGACTGGGGGTGGGGGGTTGGGAGTGGAGTGTTGGGAGTGCTGTTGCTGTGACTAGTCCTGTATCCAGGGCTGTAATGTGGTCAATCCTACCACCTTCATGGTTCTGATAGATAGCTCAGTCCAAGGCCAAGCTGCCTGCCTTAACGCTGCCCTCACCTCCGGAGTCTCAAGCTGGGTGGAGAGACCAGCAACCCACTGTTGGTCCCCTGTCTCCCCTCATCCTTTCAATCTTCGTCCAGACTCATCATCCCTCTAAGAGCGAAGGAGCAAAACTGTTTCAAGATGACAGTAATGTTGGCGGTTGCTGGATAAGATAAGCATTCTGCTGTCAAGCCATGTACACGCGTGTATGGTGGCCAGAGGCCATTGTTGGGCATCTTCTTCAGTCTTTATTTTTGTGAGACAGGAACCTGGCACCCCCAGTTTCAGCCAAGTGGGCTGGCCCGCAGGCTTTTGGCGCCTTTGCCTCCTCAGTGCTAGGACTACGGGTGAATGTCACCACACCACAGCTGGCTTTTTACCTGCATGCTGGGGATTCAAACTTAGGTCCTCAGGCTTGTCCTTTACACACGGAGCATCTCAATCTCTTCTGGTGTTTTCTAACCCAACCCCTGGTTCTTCTGAGTTTTACATCCCCTCAAAGTCTCCCCTAGTCCCTGCTCCAACCTTGCATAAAGGAACATTACATTTGATCTTTTATACCAGGCCAAAAAAAATGCTTTTGAAATGGGGCTACTTCTCAATTTATCACGATATACATACATATACATTCTCATGGATATATGCATGCACATATGATATACTTTCAGCATATATGTATACATAATGTATAAAGAGTTTTACAGAGTCACGGAGTCTTTACATAAAATATCTGGTCCCGCTTGGTAAAATGACCAGCTCATTCCAGTTTACCCAGAACTGTCTCCATTTTAAAATAAACCTTGTCCGGCTCAGACCTAAACAAATTGGGAAATCCAATTACCCCGGAGCCAGGCATGACATCTGTCATCTCACAACCCCATGGTGACACTGGAAATTAGGCACTGGTTTTACATAGACAGGGATGGAGATGCTTGGTGAGCTGTTGGAGGTGACACAGTTGGTTGCTCTTATGCTAAAAACCATGCCCATGCATTTTCCAGAAGGACACAGTAGATCTTGCAAACACAAACACGGATAGTCCTGTTGATAGCCCAGATGACTGACAGCTGCTCCCCAAGGCTGGAAAAAAATTATCTTCCAAAGGTAAAACAGAGGTTTGGAGGAGGAGAATGTTCTAGATGGTTCATCCTGGCTAGGTTCAGGCAACTCAGGGGTCTCCAGCTTTAGATTCTAAGCAGGATCAAGAACTTATCTCCAGTCACCTGGCATCCCTGAGTCCCTCCACAGGGCCTAGAGTTCTAACCTTCTCCCTACCCTCAGCCACACAAAGGTGGGCAGTAGGAACTGGTTTTGGTGGGTAGGGCTGTAGAAACTCCCTAAGAGTGTCCCTCCAGGCTGCAGACCAGACTCTCTCCCTCCTGTTGGTTCTTCCTACCCCTGGTGCATCTTCTCCTCAGAAGTTCCGAGCAGGTTCTCTTGGCCCACCTGCCAGTCCTGCTTGGGGCTGCTGAGCCCAGCCAGGAGCAGGCAAACCAAAAGACCAAGAACTAACACCTATTTTCTCTTAGGCTGCCCTTTCAGCTCTGCCAAATGAGGCATCTCATGCTGTAGGGACCCCAATCCTGTCTTGATACAATCCCAGGCATTGACTCTTCTTGCTCATTATTGTGGGCCTGTCTTCCAAACCTGTTCCGTCCCAGAGCTGTCCCACCCACCTACCTGATCCCCTGAGCCTTCCAGTTCAGGTTTCTTGGATGCCACTTAGACAAAGGGATGGATGGGGTTTTTTACCTGGGTCTTGCCAAAGCTGAAGAGCTAGGAAACCAGGCCAGGCCATTCCATCCCTAGAGGGCTGTGAGAGAAGGGGTCCTTTGGGGAGTTTCTCACTTTCAGAACACAGACCTGGAGTGTAGACGTCCCTGAGGACAGAGGAGCTTCAGGCCCTGAGTGCGAGCGAGAAGTGACAGGGACTGAGAATAAGAAAGCAGTCAGCTTTCAGGACAATTCTCCCAGGCCACTGGGAGGGGAGGATTCTGAGGGAAAGAACCACTTTGCCTGTTTTCTGTGCATGAAGCTTGGTGGCTCAGCACCCCCTGTCCCAGCCCCACTTTGCCCTCCATCCTGTTCCCATTGAAATAATCACTGGGTAGACCCAGCCTGGTTGTGTTGCCATGACAACTGCTCTAATTTCTTTTAATCCCAGTGTTTCTTCCTAAAGGGACCCCCCTCCCCCGCCGCAACCCCTTGCAATGTGTTTTAATTGTAATGACTCCTGGGTTTTCAATAGGTAATGACCGCGTGTGGGGAGCCAGTGTTGGCCTGACTCCATCCCCAAAGCTGCTTGCCCAGCGGCGCCAGGCAGGGCTCTGCCCCCCAGCGTGAGTCCGGGAGGAACCCAGGGCAGGCTGGAGCAGGGTCTGCCCATGGGGTGTGTGGCCTCAGTGCTAATGAAGACAAGCAGGGGCCTGAGGGGCTGGGCTCTGAGAGGTTCGTGTTCTGAGGCCATTTGATGGCATGTTACACCCTAGCCCATCTTCTCCCTCAACTTGAAGGGAATCCATGCACCACTGCCTGAGCTGGTCCTAGGGTTGGGGCCCTCTCTCTGCTGCTGCTCACCCACCTCCCAGCATTCCTGGGACAGATACAACGCCCTACCATAAGTGTAGGCTGGATACAGATCCCAGGAAGTCTTTCTGGCAGGACAATGTTTGACAAAACTATTTGTTAATAAGATAATGTTCATAGGAAGTTTAAAGAAATAAATATATCTGTAGAGATACAGAAGATCTAACTGAACCAAAAATACAGGGAAGAACTAGAGAGATGGCTCAATGGATAAAGCTCTTGCCTACCAACTGTGAGAACCAGAGTTCAAATTCCCAGAATCCAAGTAATGCCCGTGCAGTGCACGCATCTGTGACACCAGTGCTGCTATGGTAAGGTTGAGACAGGGGGCAGGAGACTTCTGGGCTACTGAACAAGAGATCCTGACTCAAACAAGGTGAAAATTGAAGATGGCTGAATGTGCATGCACACACCCACACCCACGCACAGGCATGCACACTCATGCACACACACATGCACACTTGCATGCGTGGATATATATATATGCATGTATATGTATATATATATGCATGTATGTGTGTATATATATGTCCCACATATATATGGGACATATTGTCCAAAGTCCCCAGAATCCCAGAGGTGACCATGCTTTCACAGGCTGCTTCAGGAAACTCTGAGATGTGCACCCTGAGCAGCCAGCGGGGCACAGCCTTTCAGGTGCTCTAGATCCTCATTCACAAGTCTTGCCCCTCATGCAAGTTCCAGCTGGACTTGCAGCTCTCTCCTTTCTCACTGGCTCCAATGCAAGTTGCCTCTCCACCAACCACAGAGCAGTCTAGAGCCCCCTGTCCCGTCCCGTCCTGGGGAGCTGTCCTCGGAGATGGAAATGTCCCAGTCTGTGCTACTCACTTGATTATAGAGCCCTTAGCCCCAGAAGGGCTCACTCACCACAGAAAGACATCCAACAGTTGAAGTGGGACTAGTGGGACCGACAAAGGGGACTTTTCAATGTATTTGATGTCTGTCAAACTTTTAATAGCTGCAGTACCTTTGCAGCTACCATATTGGATAATGGAACGCTCCATTGTGAGGTGCAAGCTGGTGCAAGCTACTGCTTTGCTTGGCCTCTCACTGGGAAGAGAATGAAGAGTTGAGGGCAGACTACCTCAGATGGTCTTCTTCCCGGAGTCTGCGCCCAGGAAGCCTTTTCTGCTTTAACGGTGTGATACCTTTCTGGCTGCTGTTCTTCACATGGACCGCTGAGAAGGGAGCAGAAGTTCAAGCAGCTGTGTCTGGGGGAGATAGTTTAGTCAGAGGGCCTGTTCCAACCCAAGAACCCTCATCGGAAAGTCAGAAGCACACACTTGTAGCCTCAGCATTGGGAAAGTGAGGGTAGGAAGATCCCTGGGGGTTCCTGGTTAGGTAGCCTGGCCTTTTTGCTGCATGTCAAGCCAATGAGAGACGCTGTCTCAAAAAACAAACAAATGAAAAGTCAAAAAATAAACCAAGGCAGACGGTGCCTGAGGAACAGCGGCTGAAGTTGTCCTCTGACCTCCACATGCATGCACAAACATATGTACAACTACCTGTACACACATGAGCACCTGAGCACCTCCCCAAACACACACACACACACACACACACACACACAGACACACACACACACACGGAGAGAGAGAACCTGAAAGAGTCCCCATAACTCCTAGGGAAGCGAGTTCTATTCACAGCCACACTGAACTCATAGGGCCACCCCATGGTCAGGGGCTGCCCCAGACTGCTCCGTCCCTCCCAGAGACTCCAGCACACAGGTTTTGGTTGGTGCACCAATGGCTCAGAAGCCCTTGGTCCCCATCTGTTCCTACCACTGCTCTCTCAGGCCAAGCTTCCCCTTCGCACACTGAAATATTAGATATTCAGTTGGGAGTCCAGCAGCAAAATATTTCTGAAATTGTGTGTGCTTTTTTTTTCTTCTAATTTAATGTGCCAGACAAGCCTCCCTGTAATTAAAACCAGAAAGGGACCAGACTTAGACAGAGATTTGAAGGCTGTAAAATTCTAGGACAGGTTTATGTAAAGCAATTAAAAAGGGAGTTAAAATTGTTAAAAAATTAAACACTAATTACTCCCCCCCATTTCTGCTGAGCTGTTCTGGCCACGGAGCTCGAAGAAAGATATAAAAAAGGAGGTGGGGGGTGAAGCGCTGTTTGGCTTCATTGCTGTAAATCATGTTCAATCCAAGCTTCTCCAAATTTTGCAGCCGAACCCATCTGCTGTCAATTAGCCTAAATCATGCCTTTTCAATTAGGGTGGTTTAGGAAAGTCTGGTAGCGAAATGTGCATGGTGTGTGTGCGTGTGCGTGTGCGTGTGTGTGTCTGTGTGTGTGCCATGAGGTGGTTTGGGGGGAGTGGGAGAGAGGTTAAATATGATTTTAAGCTGCAAAGTGGAAATATCTTTTAAAAGGTGTGATCCTAGTTTAGTGTTTTCCATATAAAAACAGGCTATTATTTGCCATGCTGCGGGGAGCAGTGAAGGGTGGAGGCAAAGTTGAGGAGGTGAGCCGCTGAGCTGGAGGGAAATTCTTGTTGTTTGGAACCCAGTTCCATCTGAGAGAGGTGCATGCCCAATACCCAGGGTGCTGGCTGGGGGCTGGCTGGTGAGGGTGTTCTGAGAC
The DNA here is from genome assembly GCA_001685095.1 of Ellobius talpinus. NCBI lineage: Eukaryota > Metazoa > Chordata > Mammalia > Rodentia > Cricetidae > Ellobius > Ellobius talpinus. The sequence goes on along the minus strand of LOJH01000388.1, from coordinate 48,283 downwards.
CACCGGGATGTAAGGATCCAAGATGGGGCAGGAGGTGACTGGAGCAAAGGGATCTTGGGGTATCCACACGGGCACGTTGTTTCCTGCTTAGAGGCGATGTGGCGTAAATATTGGAGGCTGCGGCTTAGAGAAAGTCTATACTGGAGTGAGGAAATTAGGCCTGGGGGTGAAGGCCGATGAGGGATAAATGAAGTAAAGGTGGCTGTTGTCACTCAAAATGAACTTCCAATATCTGAGATGGTTGAGTCATAGTCCCTGCAGGGCTAGAAGGAAGTGCAGTCTCTGAGGACTGTTAAGGAGGCATCAGTACCTGACTCTCTCCCTTGGCAAAGGCCACGTTAAGGAGTGATTCACCCAGAAGCCAAGGTGGTTTTGCCTACACGGACGTGAGTTTCTGGGGGTTCTATCTTTGTTCCGCGTGCTTCAGTACCACCTGTGGTCCCCCAGTCTATGGTGATCCCATGCCTCTCAGCTCCTGACTTTTCAACAGATTCTCAGGTGGGCTACACCCAATAGGCAGATGGAGTCGAGGGTGGTAGTTTGTGTGTTACAGACATGCCCGCCTTTGTTTGCCCTGGTAGAGGAGTTTGTGTCGTTCTTAGCTGGAGGAGAGGTGGTGGAAAGGTTTGCATGTGATATGCTAAGGTCTTCAGACTCTCCCCTGCCTGCCTTGAGCCATCAGCCTCCTGACTGTCAGAAAACCTGCGCCTAGGCTGAGGATGAGAGGGGAGGAGGCCAGTGAAGGCGGGTCTGTCTGGTCATAGCAGCTGGGTCCTACAGAGTTGGCCACACACTGATATTAATGATAGGAATAAAAGCTATGATTTATGGAACATATCGGGCATCCAAGCACTGGCCTGAACACTTTACCCAGAATTTCACTTTTTAGTCACTTGCCCAGGATCACAAGAGCACAGTCAGGATCTGAGCTGGGTTGTGAGTCTGGAACCCCCACAGTGAGTTGCCACCAGAAGTCAGTGGGGAGGGGGGCAGGGCTTGAAGAGAGTTCATATGTCTATGGCTACATGTGATTAATCTTCATTTTGGACATGGTTGGATTTGGAGTTGCCCAGGAGACAAACCTCTGGGTGTGTCTGTGAGGATTTTCAGAGTTTTAATTGAGAAGGGACGACACCCTGTGAATAGAGCTGGCACCTTCCCGTGGCCTGGGGCGCCATACTAAATAAGAAGGGGTGGGGGTGTAAAGAGCAGAATGCTAGCAAACTCACAGCAGCTTTCTGACAGTGGACACAATGTGATGAGCCTTCATCGCACGTCTGCCACAGACATGCCTTCCCTGACATGTGGACTGCATCCTCTCTTACACCACCAGTGGCTAACACACTATGCCTCCAAATCAGGCTTTGGAAGAGCTGGTGGCACCCTCAGAATTGTTTCCTGACGATTTGTGTGGGATCAATGATGTACCAGCTTTGGAGCGGGTATATCTGGACACATATCCTTGCTGTGTTCCTGCCGTGTTTGTAACCATCACCTTTGCCCATCTACAAAGTGAGGCTCACCCTATCTTCCCTGGATGACTGACTTTTCTTTCCCATATACAGTGTGTACCCGGCTGGAGGGGACACTTGTCAAACACTGGGCTCCAGACATTCCTTGCTGGTGACCTGATTCCATGCAGCTGGACCTGGCTTCTTCCTGGATCAAAGCTGGTGATTTGCTTCACAATATGGTTAAAGGTCTTTGGAAGTGATTCACCCTAAAGAAAAGAAAAAAATCATGAATGGGATTGCCTTCCTTGAAGCAGGCCCACACCACTAAGGATTGGGCCAGTGTCCCTCATCCAGGAACTCCAACTATTCTGAGTTCCCCTCTCACGGGGAAAGGTCATCTGGGGCCTCTGAGGACTCCTGCCTTTTGCAGTGGTTAGCAGGCAAAGTGGAAGCCAGCTCAGCCTGTGTTCTCTGTCCATGGCTCCTTCAGGGTGTCTGGTGGCCTGCTGGATATCCCAGAGGAAGAAAGGGCCTTCTGCCTTGGTACAGAGTAGGCCCGCCTGTCTCCAAGCAGGACGACTTCACTCTGAGCCCCTTTAATCTGACGGCTGAGTGCAGTGGGCGAGCCAGGACCAGGCCTCTGATGGGGGACTCCTGTGCCAGGCTCTGGTGTTCTCCATACTCTCTGGGTGGTAGGGAGGTTGCTTCCTGGCTCCTTGGAGTTGGCAGGAGATGGGAAAGAAATGTGGAGGCAGAGGCTTCAGTTGGCTGCACAAAGGTGCCTACTTCTTGGCAGGACCTCTGTTGGTCTGAGCCCACAATGGAAGGAGAATTGGGCAAAGTCAGGCAGGAGAAGCTAGGGGAATGGACAGTTGTCAGGTGTCCTGGTTCTCATTTGATGTTCACTGTCATCTTCCCATGCACCCCAAGACTGCCACGGCTGAGGCCAACTGCCTGCATTTCAAGTCTTGCCCCAGCCCTTGGCACCCCGTTTCTCTCCAGCTCTTCACACTGTGTTTCTCCCTACATCCTGGCACCCATTTCTCAGCGCTGCCCATCTGCCCTTAGGATAACTGGAAAAGCTTTTCTTTCCATAGGGAGTGGGGTAGAAGTGGCCCCAGTGGGGTCAGATGAACCAGCTTGCAATTCTCCGTTCAGCCACTTGGACTGGGGTGGCCTGAACCTTCTCCGGGCTTCAGTTTCTTCATCTGTAGACTGAGGGCAAATCATTTAGCATGTTCCTGGAGAGCTGAAATAATGAATTAAAACTACAGGTGCCCCAGGAGAGGCGCCCCAAACTGACAGAAAGTGAGAAGCCACATACCAGCCCAAATGGCCACTTTCCAATATGGAGAGAAAGGGATTTTATAAGGATTGGAAGCTGCCCTGCCTGGGTCGGGGGTGGCTAGCTCAGGATAGGCATCAATGGCTGTAGGCGGAAGGGTGCACGGCGGCGGGGTGGCCACACCTGCCCACACAATCAGCATGAGTCAGTACCCGGCTTCGCCAAAGGGTGAGAATGAAAAGCATCATCCAAGTCACCATGTCCTGCACACCTAAACATTACTCGGAAGTCAAAAACTTGCAGCTCTCATCATTAGGAACCTTCTTCCAGCAGGGCTCACAGCCTCTGGGGTTTTGTATTCCAAAGTGGAAGATCACAGGAACAAACCATGGGCACCAGTGCAGCTGCATAAGTCTAACTACTCTCGGGTCTTCAATCCTGGCTCCATGGAGGGCTTGAGGGCTTTGCCTCTGCCTCACCACGTGCCTTTACGTCGGTCACTGAGACTCTCTGAAATCCCTTCTATTGCAAATGAGAAAATTGTCCTTCCTGGACCTTCCAGAGTTAGGATAACAGAGAGGCCTCAGGATGGCTGTTCAAAAGTATCTTCCCCCAGCACCGGAAGAGTGTCAGGTGCCCTTGGTGTTTGGTTGGAGTGGCGCTCGGCAGGGCTCATGTGGGCACCGCCCAGAAATTTCCCTCTGCTTCCCTTTAGCTAGATTGTCTCGACCTTTCTCTAGATCAGAAATTTGCTTTGTTTGTTTGCTTTGGCTTCCGATAGAAACAAAGGGCCTCGTGAGGACGATGAAGGGTAGGGAGTCTCCTGATAGCCTGGCAAAGGCCCAGAGCTCCTGGCCTGGACACCAACTCAGGGAAGCTGGGGTTGTGGTGACCAGCACACTCCATGTGACTTCTCTGCAGACAGTGGATGGACATGAGGTTTGGCAAACTTCCTGTGCCACTGACCCATCCAGCTCATCTTGGAACACCCTGGTCCTTGCCCCCCGGGGTAAGCTGGTCCCTTTGAGCTGTGCCAAGTTCTCACTGAACCTGTGACAGAGTCCAGTCCCCAGTTGTTCCTGCCCCAGCCCCAGCCATTCTCAAGTATAATATAAGCCAATAACGCCATCTCCCTAGGGCCGCTGACTTACTCTAAATCCTTAATTTTAGAGCATTGAGGCTGTTTCTGAAGAAATATGGCTTTATAGCTTCCACTTGGGTATACACTACAAAAGAAGGTATGGAAGAGATGGATGAGTAGATTTATATAAAAATAACAAGAACAAAGGGCCTATATGACGTCGTAGGCTCTAGGAGTTATTCCCTTGGATCCTGCACTATAGTGTAGCAAAGTTCTGAACCAAAGGCTTGTATAGGAAATGAGGAGTCCCTAAGCCTTCTTAGTTTTAGGGATCCCACCCAAGAACATTAGAACACACCCCACCCCCACATTAAGTATAATTTTATAGGGGTAAAGGGGAATGAGGAAAGAATAATAACTTTTGGTTAGTTTGAGAGTTGAGGAAAAAAAGAGCATCTATTCTTATGATTTCTTCTTTTGTATTCACCATAACTTAGAAAACTGACTAGTGATTATAGCTGACAGTGCTGTTTTATAAATAGGTAACTGAACATTTGGAAGGGGGATAAAAGGTTTTGTAGTTCTCTGTTTTTGGGAGCCAATACTAGAGAGAGAGAGAG
>LOJH01000388.1:18754-43666 GCA_001685095.1 Ellobius talpinus | reverse complement strand
GAGAGAGAGAGAGAGAGAGAGAGAGAGAGGAGTTTCCAATGTTTCCACGGGTCCTTGAACCTCTACAGTCTTCAGCCACTGCCTGTGTCTCCTCAAGATCCATGTTAGAGTTAGGCTGTGGTGTGCAAGGTCTGTGCACATGTGTATGAGGTGTGTAAGCATATGTGAATGGGTCTAGAAGATAACCCTAAGTGTTATGTCTTAGGCACCGGTCACTCTTTGCTGATATCGATTCTCTCCCAAGCCTAGAGCTAGGCTGGCTGGCCAGCAAACCTCAGGGATTCCCTCATTCTCCCACCTCCTCAGCGCTGAAAGTACAAGAGTATACCTACCCTCACTTTTATAGGTTTTGGGGAGCAAACACAGTTCCTTGTGCATTTTTGCCCACCAGTCTCCCCAGTCCCCTACCATATGGCTTCTTTCAGCCTCACCTTACTCAGCTGTAAATGGGGCTAATTTGCTCTCTCTGTTTCTACAGTTGTTGGGAAGATAGCTGTGATAATGAAGGGAAGTTTGTAGCCTGGGGCTCGGTTCCACTTAAAGACTTACCTGGTTAAACATACTAGCATGAAAAATTCAAATTAAAAAGGCAGGTGGTTCTAGAATTTGGGAGGCAAACTGTTATTTGAATTCGGACAACTTTCTTATTCTCTCGTAAGAGCCTGAAAGCACATATTTAAGTATACAGATATTGTAATCACAAAGGATCTCGTTTGTTCAGAATTCAGGATAATTTCACTATGTTTTAGGTTTACCTTTGGATGCTTTGTGATGAAAGAATGAAGCAAGAATTAATGATGTAAACAATATTGGATGGAGGTGGGGGAGGCTTTTGGTCTACTTGAAGTAACAAGTTTTTCCAACCTTTAGAAGCATCTACTTACCAGCAAATTAGTGTTAATTAGTGCAGCCTCTTATCAGATCCCCAGAACCTCTTCTTGGCTACAGCTGCAGAAGGACCTTGAACTTCAAAACAACGCAGGTGGTTCTGCTTCTGCAGGAATCTGTGGCAGAGGGCTTGCTTTACTCTGCACAGTCTTCCTCACTGAGGGCTGACCTCAGAAACTGTGAGAGGGAGAGAGGACCTGATGGACATTCTGGGAATTGGGGACAGGGGTGGGGGTTCCCCACAAGCACATGATGAGCACAGACCTGCACGTGATGTGAGTCATGCCTGAATGACTCCGAGTAGTTTACCCAACATGGCATTTGGCAGTTGTGCTTCTTGTCTCTCTAATTGGAAGGGCAAGATGGATTGATGGATGGGGTGCTGCAAGCTGGGAAATGTGTGAGCATTTCAGAGAGAATCCTGCTGGTCACATGGTACCATTCGAGTGCCAGTTTCTCTGTTGAGGCCATGTGTCTTGGTACACCAAGTGCACATTACATTCCTGGCTGTGTGGGAAGCCTGGGGGTTTGGGCTACCTAAATTCCAACTTGCGTTCTGTTAATAATAAGCTGTGGATGTTAGATAGGTTGCTCCGGCTATGGATTAGCTGGGTTTATAGCATGCTGAATTCAGTAAGAATGATAGATTGGGGAAATTAGATGCTTTCAAAGAGTAAGCACTAAATGAATGAGGTTTGGTTTGACTGCCTGGTTAAAAGAGTGAACGTGGGCTGGAGAGTGGTCCCCCTCTGCAGCTTCCCACATGCTCAAACAGCCATGCCCAAGATATCAATCAAAGGCTTATTTCAAGTCAAAGTTATACAGCGGGACTCTGTCCCTGTCTCACTTCGAACTGACTCAAGATCAAGACCATCTAAAGATGACACCAGGCCAAGGATCAGAGCCGACATGCATGATGCAAGTGTCAGGGTCCTTGATAATCCCTACGGACCCCAGCACGCTCAGCCAAAACCCAGAAGATGGAAGATTTTCTGCTCTTGTTGTTCAGTTCCATGTGGTTTCCAATTCAGAAGCGCGAGAACTAGATTAGAGAGCCCCGAGTTGGCGGCAGCTCACATGAAAGGGATCTGGAGGTTTCTGTTGACCACAGGCATAATGTGATCCACCAGTGTGACTGTTGCTCAGAACATGAAAATACTTGTAGGCTGCCTTAATGGACAGATGGCATGCAGACCCAGGGAGGTGACGTGACAGGGTCTTCTGAATGGAGTTGGCCATGTCTAGAGGAATGTGTCCAGCCCTGAGCATCATGCTGATCAAGGGTAACCCTTGGGGACATGCAATGAAGTAATGAATGATGACTCCTTAGTGGATTCATAGGTCTGCTGGGAACCAGCAGGATGCTTACTATTCTGTAATCTCATCCTAAACAACCTGGAAGTCAGCACTTCACAGCCTCCCATGTTGGATTATGTGCTAAATTCCAGATGATGGGCCATGAACAAAGTCATCAGGCTCCAACTCCAGCCTTCCCTGCCAGTGACCTCATGAGAGCGCATTGTGCTCTTTTCCTCTGTCGTTCTAGGGTGTGACAGAGAGACAAAACTGAAGGAACTGGATTCTGGGGACCATTCAGACTCCCACTTGGAGGCCCCTTAGGGGGCATCCACTTTTATCAGGAGAAGAATGAATCACGAATCTTTATTGTATTAAATCAGATGTGGGGAACATTTGTTACAGCAGCTAGCGCGGATAGCTCTGACTACTCACAGACAGCTGTAGATAGATCAATGGGGAAAAGGATGGTTACATATGAATGCTAGGTAGTGAGCTAGATTAACCCACTGAGATGCCACCCTGCTTTCTCAACTGCAGACCACTTAAGAGGATGGAAAATGAGTTTATCCTACTAGGGATTCATTAGGGAAATGGCTGCTGTCTCTGCCCCTTGTTGGATATACTCTCCAATGATAGCTTTTTCTCTATGTTTCCTTTGTTTTTTACAGTAGTCTAATTAGGTCTCTCTTCATTTCTGGTTATGTGACCTTGGCTAAGTTACTTGGCTGCTCTGGGCCTCTTTGTCCCTGTTTTATGGAATAATTACAACATTAATCATCTTAGCAGTGCTAGGACCTGTTGTTAGCTCATCTTCTTTCTGTCACTTAGGACTTGTTATGGAAGCTAGGCTATCCATATTTGGCATAACTCAGGCAGAGATAAGATCTTATTTCTCCATATATGATATGATGGTTGATCTTGGTTGATAACTTGATTGGATCTGGAATTGACTAAGAGACATATTTCTGGGTAAGTCTGTGAGAACCTTCCCAGGATGGACTGACTGAGAGAAAAAGACCCTCTCTAGAGTGGGCAACACTTTCTGTCTGAGGCCCAGACATAGGGCGGTCCTAGGGGGAAAGAAAGGTCTTCTTAGCTGCCTATTTTTGCTTCTTGCTGATCTGTTTGTCAGCTCTGCCATAGCCACTCCACTTACCATCGCTTGTCGACATCAGAACCTTGTTTCTTCCATCCTCCGACATGACTTAAAGATAAGAGGCTCTCTGGGAATCCTCCAGGCCTTCAACTCCAGATTGGGACCACTGAGACAGCTAGCCTTTTCCGTGTAAAGACAGCCATTGTCAGACTGCCTGGTCCTTATCATGTGAGTCTGTAGAACAAATCCCCCAAGACACACATGTGCATATGAAAAAATATATTCTTTTCATTCTGTTGGTTTTGTTCTTCTAAATGACCCTGACTGATACAATCATGAAGTCAAGATTTGGCCTGGGTCTTAATGCCTTTATGGAGTTGGGGTATTTGTGACGGCAAAGTTACCTTCCAGGGTAGCTGGGAGTGGGGACAGGCAAAAGGTGTTCAGGTACGGGGTTGGGGGGGCGACCTCTGTTTCTAGGGGAGGACCCAGCAGAAGAAGCTATGATTGGCAGTAGGGCAAGGAATTGACCTGGGATCAAACTGAAGGTGGGTACTAGCTGGGGATGTAGGCAGTCATCTGGATCCCAGCAATTAGATGTTTTAGGGCCCCAGGGACCACATGATCCTGGGGTTTGGGAAGAATTTCCATGGTGGGTAGTATTAAAGAGTGGGGAGATTAGGACACGTTATCGAAAGGTTATATGCTGTTCGAGAGCCCTCAAGTCCCCATGTCTCTCAGTCACATTGCTGTGTGGCCCTGCAGGTGCCTAATCTTTCTTGCTTCATTATCTCCTTCTGAAACCAGACTGAGGTTTTTAAGGTGAGATGACAGGTCAGACTGCGGAGCCCGAAGACTTTCACAGACTCAGCTGTCCAATGACAACACACAGTTCAAGCGCAGATCTTCCTGGCTTAGGATGCACTAAGGAGTTAGTTTGTACTAACCTCTGGCCTAGGCTGGAGCCGATCCATGAGGCAGAGGGTCCCTGGGAACCAAGAGTGTCTAGCAAGATGCCAAGGGTGCAGGCGTGGTAGTCTGATAAGAATGGAGATGACATCGGGCAAATCCCAAGGGGAACACCCTCAGGACACGGGCCCTCAAAAGTCCTGCCCTTGCTTTGCCTGTAGGTGGGAAGTTGGTCCCACCCCTTCACCAGCACGGTGGGCAGGCAAGAGAGATGATCAGGGAAAGAGAGCGCAGACACCAAGGCTCTCGCGTCATAACTCAGGGCTCGCTGCAGCCAGTGAGGAGTTCACATTCTACACAGGCAGGTTGTGAAGCATTCTTCTGAAGTGAGAGAATGTGCCTTTCCTTTGCTTTTTTTTTTAAATTATTATTTCCTTTTGCCAATAAAATAATTAACCTAGGGTTTCCAAAGGCTGCCACCCCACCCTTCCTTGCAGTTTCTATGGGGTGTGGAGGAGCTGGGTTGGCAAGGGGCTTGGCTGGGGACAGAAGGAGTGGACAGACAGTGACATGCTGAAAAAGGTGTTGAAGTCCCAGAGGGCACTGGGGAGCACCCCCTCCCCGCCCCATTGACTTCTAGTCACCCCAGGTGACATACGACTTAGCACTTCCCCAGGTCTCCTGAGCCACAGCTGGCTGTGTGTTTTCCACATGTGTTCAGTATTATCGGTGTTTTTGCAATAATAACCATGGTCTTGAAAAGGACTAAAATTAATTAAAATGCAGCACTCTGACACATTTTATGTTATGGTCGTCAGAATGCTTGGCTGCAAAGGGCCTCCTCAGGAAGGGGGTGGGGTCATCTCATCCATCCCCCTGTCTCTGCCTAGGTTTTGTCTCAGTTGGGTCTGCCAGCCAACTCTCAAAAATTACCAGTGAGGGACCATCTATTATCGTCTCGCGGTTTACCATGATTTCTGTAAAGCAAATCCTTCTTGGTCTTCCTACTGTAGGAAAAGAGGGGAAGCACCGATAGTCAGACCTGTTTGTGACTTGTAGAAGAATGTGAGGATCCCCCTACAGGTTGTGTGTTTTAAACCCTGCTTATCTGAAGAGCCTCACTCAGCATCCCTTGGGGCAGCTGGAGAGATTGCTCAGTGGTTAGGAGCACATGCTGCTGCAGAGGCTCCAGGTTCCGTTCCCAGCATCTGTATCTGTTAGCTCACAGTTGCTCTTAATTATAGTTCCAGGGGATCCTACCTTTTCTGGTCCCCATGGGCACCTGCACACACATGGTGCACACACGCACAGGCACATAAAAACAGAATTAATAAAAGAACGCATTCTTTGGGTCAGAGGTGAACAAGCTGGCTTTTGGTTGAGGGCAGGTTCTCAAACTCAGTTTGCCATGGTTGGTGTTTGGGGCTGGGTTTTCCTGTGCAAGGAGATTCTGTCCTACTCCATAGAATGCCTAGCAGTGTCCCTATTCTGTATGCGTTAAATGCCAGGAGTGATTCCATCATCCGTTTAGCCCAAATTATAGGAATGAAACATGTCCCTGGGCATTGCTAAATAACCCTTCTTCCCCGGGGATGGGGAGGGTAAAATCACATCCACCTGAGAACCGTTGACCTAAAAAGAGTTTCTTAGGAATCTTACCCACCTCCCTGCCACCGTCTAGGATCTCCTACCCTCACTGCATGGAAGCATCCAATTTGGAATGACATGGGAGTGTGTCATACTCATTCATGAGCCAAGGAATAGGTGACCAGTTATGAATAACATCCTGAGGTTTGCAGCTGATTTACTTTTTAAAACAAATTACACTAGGTAGGAACATAGCGACCTCCCTTTCTTTGCCTGCTCACACTCCAGTGTGTTCTCCCCAGGGGCAGGAATGGACCATCGCTCTCGGTTTGCATTTGGCCACAGTCTGTGTGGGGTTAGTGAGCTACAAGCAGTATAGGGAATACAAATGATCACTCTCAGCTGTTCACGGAGGCTGTGCTCTGCGCTACACCAACGTCCTTTGTGTGTGTATGCAAGTGTGCATATGTGTGTGTGGCTGCAGACCCTGTAATCTGTGGCTTCATGCATTCTAGGCAAGTGATCTACCACTGAGCAACACCCCCCAGTGACCTTCATGCCCACTCTCCTTGAACTTGTACTTTACCTGCAAGAGAATCTGAACTCTAAAGATTCTGTTGGCTCTACGAGTCTGTCTTAGTTAACTTTCTTTGGCTGTGAAGAGACACCGTGACCAAGGTGACTTCTAGAGGGAAGTATTTAATTAGGGGCTTGCTTGTTTGGTTACAGTTTCAGAGGGTGAGTCCATAACCATCATGGTGGGAATCACGGCAGCAGGCAGGCATATTTGCAAGTTGGAGGCAGAGAAGGTGGGGGGATGCAGGAGATGGAGATGGGGGGATTGGGTGGGCTTTTGAAATCAGAGAGCTCTTCCAACAAGGCCATACCTCCTTCCCAACAGTTTCACCAACTGGGGACCAAACATCCAAATATATGAGCCCATGGGGCCATTCTTACACAAACCACCACACGGCCCCAGCTTGACGTTCTGCTGACACTGATCATCTCTCCTTCCTCTTCCTATTGGAAGCTCTTCCCCTGCCTCACCCCACAGCTCACATCACCTTCTAAGAAAGGGCAAGCACACCTTATATGTAGCTCATGCGGTCCTCTCCTTCCACAGCAGCCTCTGGTCCCTCTTGTCTCTTTATGCAGCCTAGGTCACATACCTGCAACTATCTGGATCTTGAATTTAGCTTCCTAAGAAGTTCATGCTAAAATGGAGTTTAGAAAAACCAAGAGGAAAGAGATGCGGGAAGGGGTGGGATTGAGTAGCGGGGTCATCAGACTGTGAAGTCTTAGAAAAATAAATAGCCCATGGAAATTTCAGATTCTACCCATTGGAGGAGTCTCCCTTCAGGGGAGAGGCTTGGTGTCATGAACCTCTGCCTCACTCACCGGAAAATGCTAGGTGGTCGTACTCCTTCCTCTCAGCCCGAAAGTAAGTCCTTTCTGAAAGGCAGAGCTGAGCCCCCATGGGACTAAAATCTATGTTCTGCAGCACAGGGACCTATAGATCTTGCTGTGGCTGCCCCATTTCCCTAGAACAAGGCCTGGTACATGCATGGAAGGTGCTCAAATCAAACTGTGGAAAGACCAACACTTGTCCCAAGGGAGAGAGAGAAAGCAGAGCGAATGGCTATTGCAGGATACCAAATGTTTTCACCCTGCAGTGCCTTCTGAGGTCTGAACAGTTCAGGCGTTCAAAACTTGTAGCTTGCTTTTTACAGTTGGCTAGGTAGGGATCTTTCAAGCCTTCTATATCAGTCACGTGGGGCATGGGGGCAGGTGACCAAATCCCAAAGAATCCCAGAGGAGAGAGGAAAACAGCACCATCAGGTGGGCCTGCCGAACCGGAATGGTTATCTGGTCTGGCAGAGCCAGCATCGTGGGTGGCCAAGCAAACCTCAGATATGGTGTTCCCAGAGAATGGGGGTGGGGACACTTGCCTTTCCCTTAAGTCTGCCAGAGGAGCCAGGCAGGAGTGGGCTTGTCACTTGAGTGGCTAATCCTCTCAGGGCACAGGTTGGAGCCCGAGATCCTAAGGAAACAGGCCCATCCGTGCCGAAGCCCCTTTGTGTAGCAAGGCAAAGGACTTTTCAGGGAGGCAAAGGCACTGGGGGTGGATGCCCAGAAAGAAGCCTTGGGGTAAGGAGGGGCACATGTGAACCCCATGTGTCTTATGTAGAGAAAGAGGATGGCAGGGTCTGTTTGAGAGAGATAAATGCCTGGCTCCCAGGGCAGGTATGTGCTTCAGTTTATAGACCCAGGAGTGGAAGAAATAAAACTTCATTTTCTTTCCTTTTTATTTTCGAGATGGACTTTTTTGTGTTGCGTAGCTGAGGGTGTCTTTGAACTTCTGATCTTCCTGCTTCCACCTCCTGGTGGTTGGGATTACAGATGTGCACCACCGCAGCCAAATTATGCAGTGCTAAGGATTGAACCCAAGGCTTAACCCATACTGGACAAGCTCTCTGCTGAGCTCCGTCCCCAGGCCTCTGTGTGTTCGTTTGGAGACAGAGTCTTACTATGAAACCAGTTTAGGTTGCCCTTGAATATGTGGTAATCCTCCCACTCAGCCACCCAAGTACTCGGATTATAGTTGTGTAGCACGGCTCTGGGGTGAGCTTCATTGTCTACAAGCCCAGTAGCATCAGGGCATTCCACGCTCCTCCCCTACTCTGTCATTGGATACTGGGAGGGAAGGCATCAGGCTGTAGGGCCCTGTCTTTCAACTGTCTGAATCCGTTCTCCACACTGGACTCTTCTGAGACCTACATTGATTTTCGTGGCTATCAGTCTCTGCCAGTCACTGCTGAGTTATCATTTGTTTTTCACAGGGTCAAAGCTGCTGTCCCTCTTTTCTGGGTGCCTTACTAATCCCTCTCTAAGTTCTCAGAATAGCACCTCATTCTCTACTGTGTCTGATCCCCCCAGCCAAGCAAACTCTTTGCCTTTCTTTAGGAGGAGCTTCGTTCACCAAAGTCTACTGTTTGCCCTCCATTCCTAAAGTGTTCAGTGGTATCCCTAAATCAGAATTGATTATGTCGTTGAATTTTCCCATACCTGTCCACTCAGTAATCTCAAAGTTAACTAGATGAAGAAATGCCATGGCGCAGGTGAGATGGGGGTTACATGGCTCATCCTTCATCAACATTCCTCTGCCACCTTTGCTTTGGGGATTTTAATGTCTAGAACTCTCCAACTTTATAAGACACACTTTCTCATTCAGGCTTTGTTGTCCCAGCCAAGAGAGCATACAGTTGCCACCATGTCCCATCTTCAAGGACCCCAAGAATACAAGCAAGAACCTGTCGGGGCAGATGCATGTGTGTACTCCTCTCTGTTCTTGGTGATGGTCAGAATCCCTTCATTGAGAATCAGAAGGAGAGGAAGCAGACTCAGCTCTGGGAAAAGCATATGACCCTCAAGACAGACAGGTACTCCCAGACCACCATTTTAAAATGACCCACGCCGCTAAACCCAAAGGAAGCCAGTTAGTCATAGGCCACACCTAGGCAGTGATGGTGTGGCACCATGAGCTCAGAGCCAGAGCCATCGGGATTGTTGGTCCCCATGGTTATTGATTCTTAGAAACACATCTTGTTCCCTCCTGTCTTTAAAGAGCCACAACAGATGCTAACATAAAATCCATGGAAGCTTACAACTCCCTCCGAACACTGCTTGACCTGTATTTTCAGGCTAAATGACTGTGAGTTCTCTTTCTCTCTCTTAGGAAGTCCACAAGTAAGATCAGCTCTTATCTTGAGGGTCCTGAATATTGATTTAATTCCCAAAGTTCATGCAAATGACCCTCAAGGAACTCAAGTCACGCAACCGTAGAGGACATGCCACTAGAACCCTCCTCCCTTTGCTTTCTTACCTCTGCTCCAGGGAAGGATGGGTAATCGGGTGTCTCATCTTGGCACCGACCCTCGTGGGGGTGTGACTCAGTCTCTTGCAATGCCCTGCAAACTTCTTTCATCCCTGAGAGTCTCTCACGGTTAAGAAATGTTTCCTTATTCAGTATCAATTTCTGTAGCTGATTGGCCCTTTTCCCTAGCTGATTGCCATAGCTGCTCACCTAATTCAAGTACAGCTGTAATACTTTAAAAGGAAATGCCCAATAAAATGCCTGCTTCTCAGTGAGCTCACCATGTATCGAAACCAAAATTCTGCGGGAAAGATGATGGGGCGAAACTTAAGCCCTGGAGGGGGCACCTCTAATCAGATCCATGTGGGGGTCCTCTTGGCAGGTAGTTGAGTTTCTACATCCTTCAAAAGTCAGTCTGCTTCTCAGTTTTTGGGGAACTTTGGGGTTAAGGTCACCTCCAAGATCTCTTATTCTCTGAAAGCAGGAAGTTCTGGGATTTTAAGAGGAAGGCCAACCTTAGGAGAAAAAGCCCTTGGGTCTGAGGAATGGGAAGACAGAGGCCCAAGCACAGCAGAGTCGGGGAAGAGAAGAACATTCCCATTGTAGGGTAGGGACATTCAGAAGGTATAGAAACTGTATCGGACATTGCTCACAGGTGAGTGTCTCTGGCTGAGGAATGAGGGAGGCTGGCAGCACTCCCTGGGAACTGAACTATTTATGTTATCATGACTCGGAGGTTTGAGCTGACCGGAGCATGGGAGAGAATGTAAGGCCCAAGATGGTGGAGCTCACTGTCATTTCTTTTTGCTTTGATGGCTTGTCCCTTACCAGTGGGTGACTGACCAGTTCTGCCACCTGTGAACTCAACAATGCAGATTTGGCTGACTGTCTGTCCTTGGCCAACCCCAGGGAGGAGCTCAGAAGTAGGACTAGCTCGGGACAGCCCCCTCCTTATTTATTTATTTATTTATTTATCTATTTATTTATTCATTTATTCATTTATTTGTTTATTTTAAGTTCCTTGACCTTCCTTGTGCCAAGGAGAAGAGCATCTGGACAAAGTTACAAAGCTGCTAGCTGTCACCAGTGGTCACCATTGGTGGAGGAGGCTCAGGCATTGGCGGGGCTCACCTCAGTTGTCATAAGAGTGGAAGACTGGAATGTACCTCAGAGATCATTAGCTCAATACCCTCATCTTTTTAAAGTCATTTTAAATTAATCTACTTTTTATTTAACTTTTTCGTATACTATATTTTGTTCATATTCGACCCCCTTCCCCAACTCCTCCTAGATTCTCTCTCTCCTTGCCCATCTGACTTTTCATTCTTTTTCTCCCTCAAAAATCAAAAAGAACAAAAAGTTAGAGCAAATGAAAATCCAATAAGATAAAACTATGAAAAGCAAGCAAAATAAAAAACTTGCAAAAGTCATGGAGTCTGTTCTGTGTTGGCCAACTCCTCCTGGGCATGGGGCCTGCTGCGGAGTGTGGTTGAGACATTCTGTGGGAGACAGTGAATTTCCCCCTTTCCCAGAAGATATCAAGTTCAAGTAGCTTATTGGTTGCTGGTGGGTCGTTGTGTCCCCTCTGGCATCTCAGGGCTGGGGAGCTGTCTGGTTTGAACCAGTGCTGTTTCCGTCTCTGTCTGTTATGTCTGGAAGACAGAATGTCCTTGGGCTAGTCGACTGCCTCTGGCTCGGAGAGTCTTTCCGCCCCCTCTTCCACACAGGAGCCTTGTTAAAAGAAGTGAAATAATAAAATTTGCAGGTAAATGAATCGAACTAGAAACAGCTGAGAGGCGGGCTTTGATTGGTACGTTCTATTTCGGGCTGAGGGCTTCAAAGTCTTTCACTCTCTACACACCGTCCAGTTGCTAGTTCCCATCTACTGCAAGAAGAAGCTTCTCTGGGGAGGACTGAGTGACGCGTGGATCTATGGGTGCAGCAATGTGCCGTTAGGAGTTGTTTTATGGCTATGTTCCTTTAGCAGGATAGTAGTGATAGGTTGTCCCTTACGGTCCCTGACCTAGCTAGTCTCAGGTTCTTGGCCACGTCAGCAGTGTCAGGTATGGGTTCCAACTCATGAAGTAGTACTTGCATCCAATCAAAAAGCTGTTGTTTATGTCTATGACACTGTGCCACAACTTCACCAGCGTTGTGGTCAGAGTGTTGGGTTTTAGGATGAGGTCCTTGTTCCATCCGTAGGTGAGTTTTAGGCAAGGTGTTAGATGTGGTACTATTTTGATCCCAAATGTGGCTAACCAGTTTGGCCAGGACAATTCCAATGCCCTCATCTAACATTTGAACAGACCCTGCTTCCCCCTTTCTGTTCTCTCCCCCCCGCCCCGGCTCTGGGCCCCAAGTGACTAACCTAGATTAACTGCATCAAAACTTCCAGAAGCTCTGGCTTCTGATTGGCTCTGGGCCATGGCGTGTGAAAGAGGGAGGGTGCAAAGCTGCAGATGCCACTGCTCCTCCCGCTGGGTTCTTCCACATTGTCCCTGGCAGCTGCCAGGAGAAGGGCCCTGCTCGAGCCCCTGTGAAGGGCACCATTCCTCTGGACTTCCCACACTTGAAATGCAATCCCCTTACCAGCTCACCTCAGACTTAACCTCTGTGGTGGGTGCTGGTCTATTTCTTGCCAGGGCCTTGACTGACATGGTAGTCCTCGTTTCAGAAGAGCTTTGGTGCTGCAGTGGCTTTTGCACAACCACTTTGTGCTGGCATGCCTTCATCGCAATTGCAGCTTTTGAGAGACTGCCCTGGGGAGGGCTTACAGACTTCAGAGGATGGACAACCGGCAAAGGTCCCTCCATTTTCTTCTTTGTTTCCTTTCATTGTTATTGCCACTGCGCTTTAAATTTATGTAGATGGCTTGGGACTGCCTTCTATCTATAGACAAAGCAACACGGGGATGTGAAAGTTGGCTAATTTAATCTTGCCTTCCCTGTCGCTAATGCACTCTCGTCCTGAGAGAACTCTAAGGACAAACTAGTAAGTTTGATTCTGGTCTGTTTCTAGGCATTCTTTTTTGTGGTACAAATGCCACATGCACATATAATGTATATGTATGCAGATATAGAGCTTATAAAATATACATTTGGTTCACAGTATAATACAGTTGGAATAGGTGTCTTCTTCGAATACTTATAAGTTGGCGTTGTAACTCCAAGTTGGTAGAAATTAAAGGTGTGGCCTGGGGGGGTGACTAAGTCCTGAGGGAATGGGAATTGGTGTCTTTTAGTCAGGCCTGAGGGACAGTACTCTTGCTCATTTTGCCATGTCAGGACACAGCAAGAAGACAGCAGTCTGCATCCCTGAATAGGACCATTACCGGATGCTGACCATGTTAGCGGCATGATACTGAGCTTCCAACCTCCAGAACTCTGATAAACCTCTGTTATTTCTATGTCACTTAGCCTGTAGCATTTTGTTATAGCTTCCTGAGCTGACTCAGTCATGGGCTATAGTTCTGCTGTTTTCCTGTTGGTATATATGAATGCTGTATTCTTTGTTTTAACCGTGGTATAATATTCCATAGAATGCCTATGTGATAAGTGCTAATGACTGGATGGGTAGAGCCGATTTGCAGCTTTTAGTCAATACTGATAATCTTAATCTTACAATTAAGATTTTATTTAAAGCCTACCCTTTAATCCTAGTACTCAGGAGACAAAAGCAGAAAGATCTCTGTGAGGATGAGGCCAGTCTGGTCTACATAGTTCCAGGCCAGCTAGGGCTACATAGTGAGAGTCTGTCTCAAAAACAGATTATTTAATATACACTTTACATACATATGTGTATATGTGTGTGTATGTACACATTCCTGTGTATGAGTGCAGGTGTGTATGTGCCATGGCATGCATGTGGAGGTCTGAGGACAACCTTGGGTGTTGTTCTTGCCCTCTACTTTGTTTTCAGCACTGTGTACCTCAGGCTAGCTCCCTGTGCACTTTCAGAGAGGCTCCCGACTCCCTTCATCTCTCCACAAGAGCACTGGGATGAAACATGAGCCCTGGCAGGTTCTGAGGATTCGAACCCAGGTCCTCATGCTTGCATGGTGAGCACTTGACCCACTGATCCATCTCTCCAGCCCACTTTCTCTAATTTAACCCATTTCAAATGAATTGCCCTTCCTGGATATGTACATACCCCAGCAGTGATGGTGGCAGCAGGGTGGGGCAGCTTAGAAATGAATACGGCCCCACCAGCGAGCCAACGAGGAAAGGTGGGGCTATTACTGTTCTTGGTGGGAGGATGGCAGGGCCTATAGAGCCACCGTGGGGCCTCTCGTCAGTGATACTGGGCTAATGGGTTTTCTGTGTTGACTTGGCCAATGTGACTCTAGATACCGCTGTGAAGGTATTTTGGAGCTGTAGAGACAACTGCCATAGGTAAGAAGGGTGGGCCAGTCCCACCAGCTGACAGCCTTGGAAGCCAAACCTGAGGTTTCTCAGAGACGAAGAAATTCTGCCTCCAGACTGCAGCTCCAGTTCCTACCAGCCAGTCAGCTCACCTTGCCGATTTCAGACATGCTAGGCCCTGCAATTGCACGAGCCATTGCCTTAGAATAAATCTCCCCATGTACACAGTCATCCCTCCGTATCTGTGGGCTCCGCGTCTGTGAATTCCATCAATGGTGGAGGGAAGATATATATATATTTTTAATTCTGGAAAATTCCAAACAATAAAACTTGAGTGTACCGCACATTGAGTCCCACACTGCCTCCTTAGGAGCAAAGAGATGCTAAGATCAGGGACTGGAAGTAGCCAAGAGAAGATTTAACTCACAGAGGGTGTACAGAGGGTCCAGGCAAGAACTGTCACTCTGTTTGTAGACTTGAGCATCTCTAGATTTGGGTATATATGGGGATCCTGAAACTGGTGTCCCATGGATACTATGAGATAACCATGTGAGTCTACGCTTGCACGCACATATGCACACATACGTTTGCTCACACCGCACATACACACATGCACACATGCTCACGCATACAGTTTCTATTGTTCTGTTCTTCTACAGAACGCTGATTCATATACAGATCTAGTTTTCTTAAAAAATAATAGTTTTTAATCTTTGAAGTTTTCATATATGTATTTTATTTTTTATATACATTGATTTTATCCATCCATCACTACCTTCCTCCAAGTCCCTCTAGTGTTCTTCACCCATTTCCTTCCCAACTTCAGGACCTCCTTTATAATTTTTAACACCCTGAGTCCGGTTAGTGTTGCCCATATGTGCATGGGTGTGCGGCCAGTCACTGGGCATTGAGCAGCCCACCAGCAGGTTTGTAGCCCCAAAAGAGTGTGATGCCCCCCCACCTTCAGCAGTCAACTCATCCTATGGAGTGGGTCCTCCGAGGCCCCTCCCCTCCCCATGCCGGAATGTTGACTGGCTTGATCTTGTGCCCGTCTTGTGTGGGTAACCGCGTCTGTTGCCAGTCGAAGTGTGCAGAAGTCACGTCACATCTAGAAGTTGGTGTTTCGTATGTTTCCTCCCCATCGCTCAGACATTCTCTTTGCCCATACTCAAACACCAAGAAGAGGAGCTGCTAAGACCCACAGGGGCTCGGGAACAGCATCTCACAACGCTCTGCTGGCCCAGCCCCTGCCTGCTGTCTGCAGAGACACTAGCTGCTCATGGGCCTCTGCTCAGTTGGATTTGATGTCGGGCTTTCCTAACTCAGCTAGCGGTTGGTTCTCCTCTACCCCTGAGAGCGATCTTCTCCACTGCTTCCTGATGGCTGTGAATATTGTCCCCATGACCCCGTCACTTTTGTCACCATGCGACCCTTGTCTGCATAGACGCACACCTTCACGAGGTACTTCTTCCTTCCTGGCTGGCTGGCCTCCAGCACTCACCAGCTGTCTCGATAGGATCTCTCACTGACAGTGATGGCTCCTTGCAGGTGGCTGAGGAAGGCAAGACCTTCAGAGGCTGTGGGTGGGTGCAAGGACACAAAAGAGGCCACGCATGATCGTCAGCTCCCATAGAAGCATCCCCATTCCCCGTTCCAGGAGCAGGATAAGGAGGGCAGGTGAAAGAGTAGCTTGACAGAGATATGCCCCATTGGAAAAAAAAAATCAGTCATAAAAATCAAACCTTTTAGGCTGTGTCACTAGGGAAGGTGAGGGGTGGGGAGAGGTGGAAAGCTGGCCAGAGCAGGCCTCTGAGTTTCCTGTTTTCAGGCAGGCGGGAAGCAGAGAGCAAACATCCTCCTTCTTCGTTTATGGTCTTTGTTCTTGCTCAGCCAGTGTGTGGTGCAGCAGGGTGGCCTCTTGGGGTGCGTGCTCCTGTCTGCGTTATCTTCCTCGGATCAAAAGAGAAAATGCATGAGAGCGTGTTCCGGAGGCCTGGAGACTGCACACATGCCAGTTACAATCATGATCAGAAAAGCCGGGGCTGGGACCTGCGGGGAAGCTAGGATGTGTCCCTGAGACCTGTCCCCTTCTTGGAGGCTGCATGTCAAGGCACCAGGCACTAAACTGAGCACNGGGGGAGTGAGAGGGAAGGATCACTCCCTAAACAGGTCCCTTAATGAACTGGGTCGGAAGATGGGAAACTAACAATGACTGATGCTGACAGCGCACCTTAGGCCATTAATTCCCTCACGGGGTCTCCTTGAATGTTTTGTTCTCTCTTGCTTTGAGTAGCTTCTTCTGTTTTCCTCTCCCAAGGTCTGGACAACCCACAATCATCCCTCCCCGCTGGTCCAACACGATCCCAGTTTATACCACTTTATACCAGTTTCTGCCATGCCATGACTGAGAAAACCTTCTTAGAGTGTTCCAGTGTGGTCTAATTAGAATCTCAGTAGATGAGGCAGGAGAATCAGAAGTAAATTCAAGGCTTTCAGGGGCTACAGAGAGAGCACCAGAACAGTCTGGGCAGCTAAGCGAGGCTTTATCTCAAAGTAAAAAGTGAAAGGAGCTAGGGAATGCAGCTCAGTGATAAAACACTTGCTTTAATGTGTATGAAGCCCTAGACTCAATCCCCAACGCTGCAAGAAAACCAAAGTAGCCCGGTTAAATTATGAATACTAGGTTCTCCTGAGCTCTGACTTTCCTGAGCATAGGGCTTGGTTCAGAGTAGATAGGACCAAATGGGCTATTCAGTCACCTGGAACTGAACTTGAGGTCTCTGAAACCAAGGCTGGGGCCACAGCGCCTGGCTTCCTGTACAGCCTGGGGCATGGCTGAATAAGAAGGAAGAGTTAGGCAGCTAGAATGCAAGAGGACAGAGTCTGCGCATCTCGTCTCTGGACACAGTTAGCCCTGGGTTCTGAAACCTGCCATCAGGGAAGCGCCAAAGATTCCTCCCAGGGCTGCAAGAGGATAGCAGAAACCATGACTCCAAGTGCAAAAAGAACCAGCCTCAGAGCCTGGTATTTGTGGCAAGATGTTCCCACACGTCTAGTGGGTTGGATAACTAAGAATACATGTCATCTGTTTAGCGTTTGGCACGGATGGGGCATGTTTGCATGTGATCTGGCTTGGGGCTCCCAGCGATGGGAGGCAGGGAGTTACCACCCCCACTGTTTTCACCCTTTAGGACGAGGGAAACTTGCCCCGGACTGCACAGCTCAAGTGTGGCGGGATGTAGCATCTCCCAGAACCCCATCCTCCCAAAGTCTTCTAGTCCTTCACCTCATTTCTGTGAAGACAGCTTCAAAGATGGCCAGAAGTGTTTTCTAGAAGATGGGTGTTCCAGTGCCCACTGCAAAGTAAGCTTGATCCCCGAGACCAAGGTTGGGGCTTTGTTCTTGTAATTTGTACCATCGGAAAAATGGATCAGAGCTTCTGATGCCCCAGGGATTGGTACAAAGCCTCTGTCAGAGGCATCACGTGCTAAGCGGAGGCATCCCTTGGGCTGATTTCTGTGTCTTCCTTGTCGGAGCCAGCCCTAGCTCCAGCCAGGTAGGACCCAGCTCTGTAGGCAGCAAGCCGTGTGCAATGTTTTGAGAGCCCAGCTGCAAGCCTGCCGTTCTCACTACGTGATTGGGGACATGTGAAGGCAGGGCAATTGAACTGCCGGTGACCCCAAGGAGCAAGGAGGCTAATTAAAGCTTCTCTCCCCACACTTCAGTCAAGCCCCTCCTGCCCTTCCTCCCGATGGAGGGGTTGATAAGGAGGGATTGGATTTATGAAAAGAGATGAAGATGTTTGGATAAGCCGAGGTACCAAGGCAAGCCGGCCAGACGAGTTAGGGCCTGACCAAGGCAGCGGGGTGGCTGACAGAGCCTTACAGGCAAGACAGGAGATGAGGAAGGGAGAGAACCCAGTGCTAACTCTGACATCCCTCGGGCCTAGTGTCCTGGCAGTTCAGACAGAAATGGAGGCTTGCCACCTCCCCACTCCCACCTGCCCTCGGTGCCAGCAACTCCCAGATCAGCCACCCAAGTCCCTTGTGATTGAATTGAACAGCAAGGCAGGAGGCCCAATGAATGGATCCTGGGAAGGAGAATTCTTGCATCTTTCGCATTCAGAGGGAAGAGACCAGACTGCTCTCAGGAGCAAGCGGCTTTGGCTTTGCGTGTGGCCTGTCCTCACTCCAGCTGTTTCTTACTTTGAGTGGCGTGTTTGTTATCAGGCCTGTTGTGTTCATGTTCTACATGAAGCTCAGAGATGTTTGGCCACTTCCTTAAGGACACAGAGCTAGGGAGTGATATTCTGGAGAGCAAAGCCAAGTAGCAAATTCGAAAATACCCATCAAGCAGTAAGATTCTAGTCTTTGGGCCAAGTGATGGTGATACTGGTCATGTCCCTGTGTTATGTGGCAAAGTGGGACTTCAGGAGGATGTACTTCTAGTGTTTGTCCTGAACAGCCATGACTCCTCCTGGACAGGCAGTCTTAACTGTAGCCGGGGAAACTTTAAGCATTGTCTGGGGGAGCCCCAGCTTACAAACTATCTGGAATGAAAATAAATATTTAATATGCTCTTAGTATAGACATCTTGGGGTGCTGTGGCTTCCTGGCCTCTTGGTGTGGCCCCTGGTTCTGGCTACCTTTGTGGCATGGCATGGCCGTCCCCTGCCTACCTCTTTTTGGTGCAACCGGTCAGCCGCACTTGAGCCTGTGGGTCATGGATAAAGAGGAAGAGGTTTGCCTCTGATGTTGGACCAGGAGAATTGCTGGTGTGAGTTCTGTGTCCTGGGAGGTTGATGTGGATAGCACACTTCTAGAATGAAGGTTGAGCCAGAACCCAGTGTGCTGGGGAACCAGGGAAGACAGTGGGGTTTTCCAGTTCTGGTCTCATAGGAGCTTAAGCCAGTATACCACACCTCCAGACTCGGTTCCTCCCCTTTGGCAAAGTCGGCATTTCCTCCTTGCCTTTAGCCTACAGCAAAGACTTAGGTGCCTGTTCCATGGCAGGATCACCCAGGGGACTGATTCCAGAGCCACTTGTGGTGTACATCAATTTGAATAACAGATTTCCTGTGCTTTTGGCTATTTGTTGGGAATGTCTTTTCACCCCCCCCAAAAAAAAAGGCAAAACTAGGAACCGGATCATTAAGCCTGGTCTAGCCTGGTCACATCAAGTTTTGGCTGGGATGTAGGTAGTATAACAGTCTAAAGCCAAGCTGGAGGACTCCTCTATGTGTTTGGATTGCAAATATCTGACCTTCTGGTTCAATGCAAAGCATGATGTAGAACCAGCCAGGTTCACCAAAGTCAACGGCTCTGACTGGGTTTTAGCATTGGCCATTGCACCCCCAGCTCACGTCATTAGTGTCAGTTTAACAGTTGGCTACATGGGCCAGGGGTAATATTAATGATTACTTGTAAGTTAAGTGGACACGGAACCCTTACATAGAAAGATTTCAGACTTTGCTGGCTTTTGTGGGCAGCCTGCTGTGAGCGGGCTGTGATGGGCAGTGTGGAGCTCTTGGAAGAATGTACACTGAGGATCCTGAAACCGTAGTAGGTCTAACTGGGCCTCGTCCTGATGCTTGTGTGGCCCAGAAAGCCCCTGGGAAGGTGAGCTGACTCCCCTTTGGGACTGAGTCATTGTTTGAGCAAGGGCTTTCTCTCCAGGGCCAGAGACCAGTGCAAAAGGCAGTTCCCTAAAGCCCAGAGTTGGAGAGAGCAGGCCCCCAGCTTCCCTCTCTAGGAAGAAGCTGGCGAAGAGGCCTAGGCTGGGTGTTTCCCATGCCAAGAGGGGAATGCCCACCAGTGATTTACACAGACATTTATAGAAAGCATACAGGTTTACTCATTCATAAAATAGAAGAACAGAGTGTTTTCTCCCTGGCTGGGCTCTTGGGTAGTGTGGCTGATCTCAATCATTTCCGGACATGCCCTGATTTGCCCGCAGGGAGAAGGCCAAGGCTTCATGGGAACTGGCTGCAGACGGAACTGCCCCAGTGCAGGCTTCCTGCCCCATTCAGGGCTGGAGCTACACTGAGCTGATAGCCAGGGTCTCCTCCAGTCCTGGAGCAACTGGTTCTCTTCTCAGATACTCTCTTCCCAACTGGTAGGCGGGTCATGAAGGCTGTGCCTGAGACCCGGTGAAATGAGGCCTTGAGGGCCACCATGTAAGATGGTGGGACTAAGGGGGTGGATGTTGCCTGATCTAGCCAGGCTGCCCATTAATATCGCACAGATTAAAGTGGGCAGCTTGGTGGAGCTCTTCGGGGCCTTCCCTTCCCCAGCAGCCAGTGTCTGCCACAGATGACTCACTGAGCCCAGCCAGTGTCTCCCATGCCTGGACCTGGCAGCCTTTCTGTGGGTGGGCAGCAAGCGTCAGTTTTGTCAGAAGCCACAGACCCACAAAGAGTGATTTTCTCTCTCTCTCTCTGGTGCTCTGGGTCTCCTCGCTCAGGATGCCGACAGCTGTGGGCTGAGCTCTGGTGAACAAGAAGCTAGAGTTAAACACAAAGAGGGCATCAAAGAGGTTGGCGGTCTGGACCAGATGTCCCTTCGGCATGCCATCTCCTCTAGGAGGGGCTCCAGATAGACTCTGCCATGGGACTCCTTGAAAGCCCTGGGGAACCCAGAGCACAATACCATAGAGGAGCAGGAGAGGGAGAGGAGTGAAACGGCTCTGTGGAAGGGGAAAGCGATAGCAGTTTCTGCCCATTGCTCTAGCAAAACTCTGTAGACAGCCACTTAAGTGATAGGCATTTGCCTCTTGCAGTTCTGAAGGCCTGAATGTTGAGATCAGCAGGGTTGGTCTCTTCCAAGGCCTCTCTTCTTCCTTCTTTGCTGACTGCTACCCTACTACAGTGTCCCCATGTGGTTACTTCTCTGCGCATGCATGTCTGCCCTGATCTCTTTTTGCAAGGATCACAGGCATGTTGGGTTGGGACGGGTGCACAAGACTATAGTTTTAGCATTTATACCTGTAACAGCCGCTTCAAGGTTGACCTCTAGCAGCACACAGGACCAAGACATGAAGCAAGGCGTGTTATTTGCTTTGGGGTTTAGCATCCATTCGTGAGCCCTCATCAGCGTAGCTAGCCCAGGGGGAGGTGGACCCCCACAGGTGCACTATTGAATCTATCAAATAACTTACTAATCTGAGGCCGAAGAGGGGCCTGGAAGTATGGGGTCACTGTTTGCTTGAGGGGAGGCAGTGTTACCTCACATGCCAGAGTCCATGCACACAGGTATAGACCTGAGGTAAGTCTGCCGCCTTTCAGAGCCTTGGAGTCAGCATCCATCAAGTAGAGAGGAGAAAACCACCCCCAGTGTTCTCTATGGGGAGATCCGCATGGGCATGAGGGAACATGGCAAAGGGCCGGAGTCTCTGCTGCCAAAAATGAGGATGGTAATAAGGACCCTTGTATTGAGGCTGCTAAAAACTGCCTAGAAATCCACAAGAATGTTAAGAATGTGGTACTTAGAGCTGTGTGTCTCCAGATCCTCGACTCTCAGTTCCAAGAATCTTCTCTGAGGGGCCACAGCACACTCCTACAGTCTATGACTCTCTTTCTAGAGGTTCTGATGTTCCTGATGTCCTGAGGTTTACGTTTTTGTGTTTGTCCTGCAATGAGCTCATCAGCTGCCATGTGAAGCAGGATCACTTCCCACGTGGTAGAGAGAAACCACTGGAAACTCCCTCTGCATCCTTCAAACGCTGGCCCTTCCAGATGCGTGGGCTGCCTCTTGTTCCCACGGGTACTCCCCAGGGTATTCATAAGGCCATTGGTAGTCAAATTACAAGAATGACATGGAATTTTAAAAGATGAATTTTGATTCAAGGATCCGAACAAAACCAATTTGAAGGAGTTGCCACTGGCCACGTCCAGCACATGCTTGAACACCAGTGTGGCTTAGTATGGCATTAATAACAGTCCAAAGTCCCTGGTGATTAGGCAAATGAATAGGTAGTTGGATGACAGGTAGATGGATAGATGCTTAGATAAATGATAGACAGACAGACAGACAGACAGATGATAGAAGGACAGATGCTTTAAGATAAAGGGCTGATATTGTGGTTTGAATGTAAATGTGACGACATAGGTAGGCTCATGTGTTTGAACACTTGATCCCCAGCTGGTGGTACTATTTGGGAAGAAGGTCAAGTCTCCCTCAGAGAAGTGGATCACCAGAAGTAGGCGGGCTCTGTGATTTTAGAGACTGGTCCCACTTCCACGTCCCACTCCTGACTTCAAGATACAATGAGCAGCCTCCTGCCTCTTGCTGCTGTGTTTTCTTGCCATGATGGCTTTTATCTCTTGAACAGTAGGCCCAAACAGACCTTTCCTTCCTCAAGTTGCTTCCTGTCATGACTTTGTTTACTGCAAAGAGCAGATGACCAACAGAGCAGGTTTTGGCTGATTTGGATTGTGAGGGCTGAAAAGTAGATGCAGGAGGAATCCTAGAGTTGGGAAATCATTTGTAATAAGCATATAAAGGTTGAATCAGGTGATGCTCCCCATTGGATATAAATCTAGAATCAAGACATTGGCAGTGAGCAGGAGAGTGCCAGCTTCCTAATATGTGCCCTCTTGGGCTACTTGTTATTTACAATGGGTGGTATAAGCCCTACAAAAGTAGCTATTATTAGTAAGGGCACTGGGAAAATCTTGGGAATTGCCATCAGCACTGCGGGGCAAATGACAGCTTGTGCCTCCAGAGGACATAGCATCACCTATATACCACCTCAGCAAAGATACACATCTGTTCCTAAGAACTGGCCAGGCCAGACATCCCTGCTACTCATAAGAGGGGGCGGTCAGGTGGGGTGGTAGACCCTAATTTCATCACTCAAGAGACAAGAGAGGGGGCAATAGTGGGTTTGAGGCTTGTCTGACTACATAGTGAGACCCTACCTCAAGACACAAAACCGAAGGCAAACCCAAACAGCTGCTTCCTGATGCTACCACCATGCCTACTGTCTTGCCATTTTCCCCATGGGGGAATAAACCTTTGAGTTTTAAGACAGAATGAACACATACCTTAAATGACTTTTTAAAATAGGGAAATGTGGGCACAGCAATTTAAAAAGTAACGAGGGTAAAGGTCCATATAGCTTGTAGCTTGCCCTCAAGCGGTGCAGAGCCACAATGCTCAGGCCCACAGATAAATGCTATAGAATGTTAATAGTGAGTAGCTCTGAACCATTGCCTCATCACATTCTCTAGATGCATACAAATGTCCCAAATAAAAACATTTTAAAAACATCACCACAGATAGGACATGGGTTGTTAAGCCCCACTTGCCACTTCAATGCACTACCTGCATTTTGCTTTATAGTGAATGGATTGTCCTCTAGTTGGTAAAATGGCCAAATCCTGTCCCTTCTGGCTTCCCTCCCGTGTCTAGGACCATGGTCCCAGCTTCATCTCAGTGTCCCGAGGCAAGAGAATCACAAGTTCGAGGCCAGTCTGGACTGTATATCAAGAAGAAATAAAGCAAAACCACAAATCAGGAAGTGGGCCTCTGTCCCTTTGTGTCATGGTGTCGGAGTTATTATCTCTGTGTAACTGAATCGGTGCTTTCTGTGCTTAAAATGACCTTCACTCCTTCTACTGACAAATTAAGCTTATGATTATTATTCAGTATATGTATGTATGCTTGGTATATATCTATACATGTTCTTGAACGTGTGTGTGTAGATGCCAGCCATCAGCGTTGGGTGTCTTCTTCAATTTCTGTCCCATCTTACTTACTGAGACAGAGTCTCTCACTGAACATGGAGTTCAGTTGTTGGCTAGACTGGCTGGCCAGTGAGCCCCAGGGATCCTCCTATCTCCTCTGCCCAGCACTGCAACTGCAGGTGCTGCACATAGCTTTGATGTGGGTGCTGGGGATTCAAACTCGGATCCTCACACTTGTGCACCAGCGGCTTTATTGACTGAGCCGTCTGCCTAGCTGCACAAATTGTTGTTCATCTTCCTGTTGGCCATCCTCACCTTGTCTTTCCTTAGAATGGGCAGGAGCTGTCCTATGCAGCTTTACTCTCTGGCTCTCTGCTCTCCTGAGTCTTGACCTTGAGTCATGGCCCACCATCGGCCTAGCTGCTCAGTGAAGCTTTCCTGGCCTGCTCCGGCACACAGGGTGGAGTCTTCCAATTTACCAAGCAAGTTTCAGATCTCCTCTTTAGATCATCATTAATGGCTCTTTGTCCACCATGGATGTGTTAGGATTATGCTTCTTGGTCCTTGGAGATTGGGAAGGATCATTTTATCGGTTATGGGGGGAAGCTATTGGTAGCTGGGATGTGCCTTGAGTCAAGTGTGATAGTGCATGCTCATGGTTCCAGCTACCTGGAGGCTGAGGCAAGAGGATCCTTTTAGCCCAGAAGTTGGGAATCAATCAGCCCATGCAGAATTAATGGGGCCCCATCTCTGCAAGGAATGAAAAAGAGGGTAAGTGTGGCTCCAACCCTCTTCATTTCTCTTGTTAACCAGCAAGGTTCTAGTAGTGGCCGGCTCAGGGGATGACCAGATCATGCTGTAGAGTCACTAACTAGCTCCGAATAGAACATGTCCAACATCAAGAAGCAAGCTGGGTGTGGTGGCACACGCTTGCTTATCCCAGTGTTCAGGACGCTGAGGCAGGAGGATTGCAACTTTGAGGCCAGCCTGGGCCCGTCAAAAACCAGGAAGTGAGCCTTCATTATTTGGTGTCATAGAGATGCTAGGATTGTTTGTTATCTTTCTATGATTCTGTTCTTTCCTGTGGGGACTTTGCATGCATATGTGTGTGTATGCCTATGGAGGTTACAGGTCTGTCAGTCTCAGGTGCCATCCCCTGTTCCTCTCTCTCTCTTTCTCTCTCTCTCTCTCTCTCTCTCTCTCTCTCTCTCTC
>LOJH01000388.1:378-18728 GCA_001685095.1 Ellobius talpinus | reverse complement strand
CTCTCTCTCTCTCTCTCTCTCTCTCTCTCTCTCTCTCTCTCTCTCTCCCTGGCTCTATCTCTCTGTGTGTGTAGGTGGGTGGGTGTTTGTGTATGTGTGTTATGTGTGTGTGTAGCTATGGGGAGGCGGGTATTTGTGTTTGTGTGTGTGTATAGGTGTAGGTGTTTGTGTGTGTGTGTGTGTGTGTGTGAGTTTGTGTGTGTTTTAAAACAGAATATTGGACTTGGCCTGGAATTTGCCAACCAGCTAACTCTAGTGATCTACCCAGGTCCGACTCCTCGGCTCTGGATCTATAAGCGCATGGTTGTAAATCCTCCTAGCTTTGTAAAAACATGACTTCTGGGGGCTTGAACTCAGGTCCTTGTGTTTATGCAGCAAGCCCTTTACTGACCGCTATCTCCCCAGCCCACTGTCCTCTTCTCAGGCAACCCATCTTCATAGATGGTATTCTCTGTTTAAATAGCACCTCCGTCCACAGACAAATTAGTTTTCATCTTCGAAACCCCTTTGGACATCTCTTCTTTGCCCTATAGTTAGAAACAACCTTCTAGATGCTACTTCTGTTTACTCATTTGCCATAGCCTGGTTACTAAATGCTGGGTGGTGTGCCTCCAATACAACCAAGTCCCTGCCTTCTTAGGCTTCTTGAAGTGTACTTTTTTGAACTTCAGTTTCTTTCTCTTCACATAAGTGCCATGAGGGCATACCACAGGCACAGCCATGTGTGTATTGCCACTTGGCATAGTAGAATATCCATTAAGTGTTTGTTAAAATTATGGACAAGCTGCCCTTCCCAGTACTCTATAACACAACATGCCTTGTGCATGTGTCTTCAGGTCTCCTGTTTGTTTATTAGCATTTGAGTCTGAAATGCCTCCAGAGAGACATGTTTGAATGGGTGACCTCAAGTCAGTGGCGCTATTTCAGAAGGTTCTGGAAACTGAAAGTTGGGGCCTAGTTGGCAGAAATAGGCTCCCAGAGATGGCGGGTTGGAGGGCATCCCAACACCCTTGCCTCATTCTGATTCTGCTTGGTGGATTCTGTGCTTGGTGTGTGCCAAAGCTGAGATCCAGGGCTTGCTGAATCCATGTGCATGTGCGTGTGCAGCACAGGTCTGCAGGGCTTTCGCCATGTAGGTCCTTGGAATGTGGAAGAGATGACCATGAACACAGTCCAGCCATGTGGTGGTCACTTAGCATTGAAGACAGTCACTGGAGGCTGGTAATTTCCCCTCCCCAGGTCCTAGGGCTGTGCCCTTGGCTTGTCCTGAGTCATGAACAGGAGAATGAAGATAATCTTGGGCCTAGCCTTAGATTTACTGACCAATTACTTCTTGGGCTGGACCCTTTTCTGGGAACTGGTATATACATCTATAAGACAGGAGTAAATACGGGGGACATGGGGATTTTTGCTTCTTTGTTTTCTCAAAGCCGCATAGTTCCAGAAAAACCCTGCTGGAGGAACCAGATTATTCTGCACGGCTCATGGCAGGGACAGCTCTGGTTTGATCAGAGCCATTGGGCGTACCAACCTGCGTCCTAGACTCCTGGGAACAGTTTTGGCATTTGGGGGAAAGGTTTTAGTGTGCCAGTTTCTAGCCAGCCTGGCTTCTGAGTCTTAGCAGAGAAAGCTGGCAGAGGAAGGCCACACACCCTCCCCTGTCCTTGCCTGGTGGTAACACTTCAGTAGACTCTCTAATGAGCTTACACTCCTCCCAAAAGCCAGGCTTGTTTGTTTCTCCTGGGAGCCTGGCACCAATCCCTAGATGCTGTCATTGTCTTGGGGACAGACTCCCCTCCCCCAGTGCCCTAAGTGGCTCACTCTAGTAGACCAGGCAGCTTTGTACCAGACCGGGCTCCTACTCTAGGGACCTGGGGTCACAATTCTCCATCCTTGTAACTACTGAGAGGGGCCTGGAGAAACTTAGTTGGGTGTGAGTGAGTGTGCCCCTGAGTGTGTCCATGTCTGCCCGTTCCATCCGGAAAGTTCTCTGGCTGGTTTTGGGGGTGGCAGTGATCTGCAGATTCTTCATCCGCAACTTGTTGTAAGTTCGTATTTCTCTTCCAAGAGAGGCGGGGGTGTGGTTTCGAAATAAATCTTAGTTTTCATTATTTTTTTTTCTTCTCCCCAAAGAAATCATTGTGTTGTTATGTAGGAGAGCCTGAACTGCTGACGTTTTTATGGGGCTGCCGCTAGAGAAAACTGCCCTGTCTGCCTGGGCCATCCAGAGGGTCCATAGATTTCTTTCTCTCTTCCCATTGCCGCCCCCACCCCCTTTCTCTCTCGACAATACAATTTCAGTTCAATACTTGTCTAGAATTCCCAGTGGGGCTACCTAGGCACAAGGGGGTGGGCCTGGGGGGAAGATGACATCATATCTTTGCCAGAGGATTGGCTGCTCCCAGGCTTCAGGAATGATATCATCTCTGCTTGGACCTCCTCCCCTCTTTACTTCCAGTTCTTTACTGGCTGGGTAAGGGCCCCCACCACAGGATACCCCGTTGCCTTGGAGACCACAAGTTTTCAACCTTGTTGTCTGAAGGGCTGGTCATTCATTATATGTGTGACATGGGGGTAAAGGGTGCGGGGAGGGAGCCCCGGGCGGGACGGTTTTGAGGGAAGGCTGTGGACAACAAAATAATGAACAAACATATGTTTCACGCATGAGAAGCCGTCAGAGATGGCAGCGAGGGAAAGGTCACGGCAAACGGCACCCAGTACACGGAAAACTGAAGACCGAATTCTAAAGGCAGACAAGCAGTGGCCAAAATATTGTGGAAAGTAGCCGCCCCCTCCCTGAGACAGCTCATTAGGAAGGCCGCGGAGTCCGAATCCCAGGAGGTGTGTCAGGAGGGGGTGGTTGAGGCTCTTTGGACAAGAGGCCAGCTCCTCTGTCCCCTGCTGAATGTGGACCCTGAAGCAGCTGTGTCCGGAAACCAGCCTGTCTCAGGCACAACAAGAAGCTTCTTGGAACACTGAGCCAGATAAGGACCTACTGCCTGTAGCTCCAGAGACTGTGGATGTCTCCAAGAACTGAGAGGTAGCCCCTCAGTGTGTTCCCATAGACGGAGGACGGCAGAGTTGCTCACCGAGGTTATGTGTATAGAGTGTTTGTGCCCTGCTGTCTCACTGACTTGTTCATTGCCTACAAAGCATGGATCTTTGAGACTGGCTGGAACTTGCTGTAAAGACCTGGATGACCTGAAACTTGCTATGTAGATCAAGCTAGCCTTAAACTTCCCGTGATCCTTTTGCCTCTACCTCCAAAGTATTGGGATTTCAGATGTGCACCATCACTGGCTTCCCCAGGAAAGTTTAAAGCCAACAGCACTCAAGTTCCCTTTAGTTCCTACCTTGCCTGCTTTCCCACAAAAACACTTGATCTTACTCAGTGACAGATGGCGACTTAGTTGATTTTGTCATTGCGTGAACAGCATGGAAGACCATGATCAGAGCTAGGGTGTCTGTCACTCTACGTGGTCCCTTAATGCAACCAGACACAGTAAACCCAGGTTCCAGGAGGCAATTTGCTGATGTTGGTAGTGTCTCTTCAATAAGGAGTTCATTATAAAAAAAAACAAGAATAGTATAATATTATTGTAGTAAATATATGGTCACTAACATAGTTGTTCTGTCTCTTTGTCAGGCGTCAGGTACATAGCTGTGTGTGCTACGGTTTTATACTCCTGGCAGAACAACAAGCTTAGTTGTACCTTTGTCACTAAAAACACATGACTGACACATTGCATAATGATGTGTAGAGACTACGGGGTTGCTGCATGAAGGGGATTTTTTTAGTTCTGTTATCGTCTATGGGATTATGGTCACGTGTTCAGTTTATCCTTGGTTGAAATATTGCTATGTGGCACACAACTGCTTATTTATGCATATCCACAAACATATATACCAGTCACATGCATACACATAGTGTGTCTGCACATATTTATATGTCGATATGTCTGAGAGTATGCACTGTGTGTATGTGTGTATATGTATGTGTGGTATATACGTATGCTATGAGTGTACACAAGAGGCCAGAAGAAACACCCTGATTTATCAGTTTCCATTTTATTCCCTTAAGACAAGGTTTCTCACTAAACTTAGAGCTAGGCTAGTGGTCCACACTGCTGGAGTTCAAGGCACATGTTCAGCCATACTGGCTTTTTCCTCGGGGCTGGGGATTTGAACTCAGGTCCTCATGCTTGTGTAGAAAGTGCTCATATCCCCCGACCCCTTTTATTTAAATACAGATGCAGAGCCATGCCTCTGTGGACCCTGATGTGTCTCTGTGTGATTGTGCTTCCTCACTTCTGTTGTTTGACATTTCCAAATGTTTTGCAGGATGTAGGCATTACAAATATCCTCGGGGGTGAGGGAGGCTATTTAGGAACCCAATCATTAGGGAAGATGTTCCAAAGGGCAAATGAATAAAACTGCGGAGGTGAAGTGACCGGATGTCTGTCATCTCACAGAAAACAGGGTGTGCATTTGTCCCCAGTGGGGCAGTGACCTGAATCCTGCTGGCGTCTTGTGATTCACGTGTTCTGCCTTGTTCTGTGTCTTAGACATAAAAAGATCTCCAAGACCTCAGAATGGGAGTGTTCCTGGGAAACCTCCGATGTACCCTTTGCCCATCTAACCCAAAAATTAAATTTAAGTTTCATCCAAGCTTTCACCTCAGAAATCACATGCTTAAGGCCAAAGTCATTATTTCCCCCAAGTGTGTCTTCTACTTCCTTTTAAAGTTCCTGTATCTGTCCCCAGGATGGCTATTTCTATCCAAGCTAGATAATTTGTAGGTTTTTCTACATTTCCCCCCGTTTTTCTAGATCTGTGTGTTTGTGTGTGATATGCTTGTTTATGTATGCATGTTCGCATTTGCATGGGCATGCATGTGTGCCTGTGTGTGTGGTGTTCATGTATGTGTGCCTGTGTGTGCGGTGTGCATGCTTGTATCTCTGTGTGTTTTATGTGTGTGTATGATGTGCATGCTTGTATATGTATGTGTTTTGTGTGTGTGCATGCTTATATATCTGTGTGTGGGGTGTGTGCAATGTGTATGCTTGTATCTCTGTGGGTATGCATGCTTGTATCTGTGTGTAGGGTGTGTGTGTTGTGTATGCTTGTATCTGTGTGGGGGCTGTGTATGTGTAAATATACATGCTTGTGTCTATGTGTGTGTGTGCATGTGGAAGCCTGAGGGTGATGCTAAGACTCATCCTCCATTACTCTTTTGCTTTATTAGTTGAAGCAAGGTCTCTCAGTCCCACCCAGAAGACACCAATATGTATATAATCTTGCCAGCCAGCTTGCTGTAGGGATCCCTGTCTCCCCATTCCTAGGTTGTAATTACAGGTGGGTCACTGTGTCCACCAGGCATTTCTGTGGGATCTTGGGATCATAACTCTGGTCTTCATATCTGGAGAGCAAGCCCTTTAACCACTGAGCCATTTCCCCATCCCCACGGAGGCTTTTTTCACTGACCCTGCTATGTTGCTCTTTGAGAGACCCACCAAGAAGTCTGTTTTTTTTGTTTGTTTGTTTGTTTTTTATTTGAACATGCCACTCTGTCCATCCTTGCCACCTTCAAAGTTAAATGTATTCTGGCCAAATAAAATGATAAGCTTAGTTTTTCAGTCACACCAACCATGCTTCACAAGCTCAGGAGCCTTCTGTGACGAGCACCTACCTACCAGAAGCTGTGTCACAGGACATGTCTGCCATTGCAGAAGGTCAGCAGCATGGGCCAGATCCAGCCCAGCCACTCCATTGCTATCATCTTTAGCTGAGTGTCTGGCTTTGTGGGCCAGCATCCTCATAGCTCCTACCACCTTGAGCTGTGGTGGCATTAGATCAGTGAATGCTGGCAAATTCCTTAGCTTACTGTTTGGGACAGCATCACCAATTAGTCATGGCCGTTACCATCTGCATGGAAGTCTGTTGCTGGTTACCAATGCAGGCCGATGACCTGATCATGGTTCTGTATTGCATTGAATTTTGGTAACAGGAGTCTTAGCACCTTTGCCTAGGATCCTCTTTGACCTCCCAGAGAGCACCTGTGGAGCCCATCATTCCGTCTAAATTTCTTTGAAAAGCTAGAAGTCTCTCCTGTGAAAAAGAGGGGCTTATGTGGGAGCTAAGATGGGGCTGTGAGGTCAGGGCTGAATCCTTGTGACCTCCAGGCTGAACCCTTAGCCTTTGGGACCAAGGACATTCTGTCTTCTCCCTTGGATCTGGAGCAGCAAGCAGAGACTCTGCAATGAGGCTGAATTAGCCTAGCATTCCTCCCTGGTGACCTAATGAGCCGGCATAACTAAATGACCATTAGACAGAAAGTTTGTGTGAACTGCAATAGAAACGTTCCTCGGAACTTCCTGAAAAGGAAGATAATCTATCTAAATAGCTTCCTGTCTTTCTGCTGCCAAGCAGCAGCCGACTAGATTCTCCTACTGGGGAATTGTGTAGTGGGTGGTGATCTGGACCCTCCCTGCTTGGGGGAGTGAGTGGACCATGAGGCTCTCCAGATGCCTGGGGAGTGTGGAGACAATTGTTCCAGCCATCTTTCTGAGCTGGGAGATTAGGGAGGCACAGGGAAGGGGCAGTGAGGGAGGGGTCTCCAGACTCCTGGGGCAGAGAGGGCAGCTATTAGGCCCTGTCATCAGAGCCTGGGGCAATCTTTTGCTCTGATTCTTAGA
The DNA here is from genome assembly GCA_001685095.1 of Ellobius talpinus. NCBI lineage: Eukaryota > Metazoa > Chordata > Mammalia > Rodentia > Cricetidae > Ellobius > Ellobius talpinus. The sequence goes on along the minus strand of LOJH01000388.1, from coordinate 12,033 downwards.
AACCTCAGTTCGCGTCTTAGCAGGAGAGGGAAGAACAGGTTACTTCCTGCAAACCCCTGAGTGTGTCTCTTCAGAAGACCTTTCCCTTGCTATTAAAAACATGTTTGGGGGGCTTTGCTTTATATGGAAACTGTAATTTAACATAAGCAAACCGCAAAATGGAAACCAGAAAGGCCCCGGTACATTTGCTAGGAGCCCCTCATGGACTGTGGGTGAGGCAATCCCCTCTCAGGTCACGTGGTATGTTATGTTCCCTACCCAAGCCTTACTTCCCAGAGGTGTGGGTGGTGGGACAAGGGAGGTGGGGAGGGCTGGGAGGACGAACACGGTGTCCTTGGAGACCAGCTCTAACAGAGGAGGCTGGCTGCCTATTGCTCTGGAAATGTCTCAGGTGTGAATATGGGTCTCTCTCTCTCAGCAGCTTCTCAAGTATTCTTCCTGCCCTCTATACCAGCCCCGAGACTGCTTTTCTAGGGATGTGGGATGTGGGCTAGAGATATTCTTTCTCTGTCTCTCTCTGTCTCTCTCTGTCTCTCTCTGTCTCTCTCTCTCTGTCTCNNTCTCTGTCTCTCTCTGTCTCTCTCTGTCTCTCTCTGTCTCTCTCTCTCTGTCTCCCTGTCTCTCTCTCAAACACACACTCATTTTTATATTGCATTTTATAAATTATTTGAAAATCTTTTCATACAACATATTTGATTGTGTTCTTTCCTTCCTCCAAGCCCTCCCAGATCCTTTCCAGCTCCCTACCTACCCAACTTCATCTTCTCTTTCTCCTAAAAAACAAAAACCAAAAAAAAACCCAAACCCCCAAAACTAAGGACAGACAGGGTCGTGTCAGGCTGTGTTTGCTCTTCTCCACTGAAAGGAATCACCAGGGGACCTGACATTCATTACCGCAGCATTCATGGGACCCTGCAGAGTGACTCTCTAGCCTGATGAAAGAGAAACTGAGGCTCAAGTAAAGCAACGCTCAAAGTGCCAGAAAGCAGAGGGCTTTGGCTTCAAATCAAGGCCAGTGTGCTCCCTAGGCTGTCCCATCCTCTGTCCCTCACTGAAGTCATTGAGATACCCAGACCTTATTGCTCTGTACTCTCAGGGTGGTGTTGGCAGGACCTGCGGGTCCCCAAGTCCTATGCTCTTTGATTTCCATTAATGACAATGAAGCAGCATGTCCTGTTCAGTGTCAGGAGCTACATGGAAAGTGCCTAAAGGCGACTTGCGCTAGCGGCTACCATACCGGGCCTTCCCAGCACAGAGAGTTGCACGGGGCAGGGCCAACACTGACCCACAAGCTCCTTCTTTGCCTGGCTCTGACAAGCTTTGAGATAGAACAGGAGAAGGGGAAGAAAGAGTGTTCAGCTCTTCTCTACGCACAGGCTGGCTCTTCCTGTGGGAACGCGTCCCCTCACCTCTCAGTGCAGTGGAGAGGAGCGACAGAAACGACAAAATGAGCTGAGGTGGGGACCTGGTGTCCCCCCCCCGATATTCCTAAGCAATGGAGTCCTAAAATCTTCAGGGCTAGCCACAGAAACGTTGTTTACCAGGAAGAAAACACTTGAAAAGGAGAATATTTGGCGGAAATGTGCTGGGATTAACAGGTTTCACCCCCTCCCCCTCCCCCCTTTTAATGCTGTTTTGTTTTTCTTCTGGGTTGTTCAAGGTACTGACCTAGCATTCGCCCCCTTTGCCAAGAAACTCTTTCCCTGCCTAATTAGCCTGTGGTATTGTTCCTGGGTTCTGGGAAGGGAGGGGAGGGGGAGGGGAAAGCAGAGGGCCGGGCTGGGCCTGGCCAATGGGGAGCAGCAATTAGTTAGAGGGGTTGTGGGGAGCCAGGGCCAGTCATTAGATGCAGAGGTCTTGAAAAATCCCTCTGTAATTAATTTTCTCCTGCATTAATTAGAGCGCTGCTGGAATGAGGAGCAGGGAGGGATTTGTTGCCCTGGACTGCTTTTCAGGGCGACTTAAGGGAAAGATAGAAATCGCCTAGAGAACAGGCTGAGCGCAGGCCTGGGTTGTTGGGAGAGTTTGGCCTTAGCAGGAGAGCTCGGCTGAAAGCCAAGGATACAGGGAGGCCCATAGTTGATCTTAACCTGGACTGGGTCACGGTACATGGCTCAGAAGGAACCCAGAGTATGTGTGTGTGTGTGTGTGTGTGCCTACGTGCGTGTGTGCTTACATGTGTGTTCATCTGTGCACACTATACACGGCACAAGGATCTTTGCTTCTCATACATTTGGACTACTGCCTACAAGAGCTTCAATCTTCCTCTTTAAAAACAATACGGGTGTGTGTGTGGAACTGTGTGTGTGTATGTGTGTGTGTACATGTGGACCTGTGTATGTGTGTACCTGTGTGTGTGTGTATGTTTATGTCTGTAGAGACCAGGGGTTAATCTCAGATGTCTTCCCCAGTTGTCGTCCACTTTGTTTTATGAGGTGGGCTCTCTTATTGGTCTAGGACTGGCTAATTTGGCTAACCTGGCTGGCCAGTGAGCCTCAGGGATCTGACTCTCTAGGGCTGGAATTACATGTGAGCAGACCACGAGGTTCAGGGGGCTCCTGTGTTCTTAGAGATTGAACTCAGGTCCTCAGCAAGCACGTTATCAACTGAGCCATCTCCTTGGCTCCCCTCACTCTTTACCCATCTTACAAGTACAGTCGCAGTTACTGTAGATTAGAGCATTGCTTGCTTGAATCCCCTCAAACACTCCCATTTCCCCCTGAACAGAGACATGGGTATTTCTCTTTGCCTTTTCTGTAGTGTAGAGATTCCATTATGACTGCTCACTGACAAGTGAACTGTTAAGCCTTATAGAAGAGGGCTCCAAGAAGAAACATTTTTAAAAGAAACTTTATTTTTTAAAGAAAGTTTATTTACTCACATATTTTATGTTATTTGAGTGCTCTGTCTTCATGCACACCAGAAAAGAGAATCAGATCCCATTACAGATGTTTGTGAGCCACCATGTGATTAGTGGGAATTGAACTCGGGTCTTCTGGAAGAACAACTATAGGTGGACTTTTCTTTCCCACCCACTAGTTCCCAAATAACCGACACGGAGACTTAATAATACATGTAAATGTTCATTCAGTCAATAGCTCAGTTTTGTTACTAGCTAACTTTTACATTTATGCTAACCCATATTTATTATTCATGCTTTGCCATTGGCTTGGTACCTTTGCTCAGTACAGCCTGAACACCTTGCTTCTCCCTGCTTCTGCTGGTGACTTCCCAGCTCAACCCTTCTTTCACCCAGCATTCTCGGTTTGACTCTCCTGCCTAACTCTCTCCTGTTCAGCGATTAGCCAGTCGGCTTTAGTAAACCAACCACAGCAATGCATCTTCACACAGTGTAAAGGAATATTCCACAAGCAGTCAGTGCTCTCACCACTATGCCATCTTTCCAGCCTCCAAGAAGATTCTAATGAAAGCAACTGCCAAGCCCTTAAGCTCTAGTACACTGACAGTGACTGGGGCATGAGCAATAAAAAACCAGAGACAGATGTTGGGGCTCAACCTGAAGATCAGAAAAGCAAAGCAGCCAGCCACGGACTGTTACCTCTATCTCAAACCAAAATGGCCATCCTGCCTCCAGGAATCCTCAGAATGAGATGGGGCATGAGACCTGTTTCCTGCTGTCTTGTATTCCTCTCTACTGCTGGGATTAAAGGTGTGCACCACCACCGCCAGGCCTGTATGGCTGGCTAGTATGGCTGCTTTGCACGGACCTTCAGGCAAGCTTTATTTATTAAAACACAAATAATATACCACTATAAATGACATTTGGAGACAGCAAATCAATACATTTTTAGAATTTGATGCTAATTTCCTGGTTCTGCTAGCCATTTCTATAAAATATTAAAATGAGTCAAATTTCTTCAAGGCTTTGTCTCAGATGGATCTTAGTAATTTGATCAGTGTAGCACGAGCTCTAATGGGTCTTAACAATAAAAACCCGGAGTCACATATTGGGGGAAATGCTGAGAGATCAGAGAGACGAAGAAGCAAAACCACAGCCACCTTACCTACTCAACTTCCCAGTCAAAAAGAGACAGAGCTCCCGACTCCTGCCTTAACACTTCCTCTCTCTGCCCAGCCGTATCATTTCCTGTCTGTCTGTACAGACCTCCAGACCTCTATGGTTAGCTAGTGGCTAGCTCTGCCTTCTCATCTTCAGGCCAGCTTTATTTGTGCAAACAAGATATCACCACATTTGGCTTAATCGGCCTGCTATGATAACTGGTGGGTCTTATTCCGTATTCAGTAGTCGGAGGTCTTCAAGCCTAGCCAACACCTTCAATGTGTTTGTTGCATGGATTTTTCTCCAAAGAGGGAAGGTTGGTCTGTTTATGTCTGCTACTCTTTCCACAGTAGTCAGTCAAATTGGTGATTCAGTGGCAGGCTTAGGATCTGGGCTCAAAACGAAGCATTTTCTTCTCTGGTTGTTCCCCGAAACAGACTGAGCACTTCAGTAGGAGGATGTGGCATGGGTTGGATGGCTGAGCCACTAATGGAGTAGGAACTGGGGGACTGAAAGGAAAGTCAGGGTGACAGAAGGTGGCCCCGGGGGGAAGGGAGCAGCTCTACTCCCTGGAATTTTCTTTCTGTTCTACTTTGGTTTGGTGACTTATTCAATCAAGATTAGAGGAGAAAAGACAAGAGAAGAACCCAAAGAGTGTGGATGTGCATTCTGTGCAGGAAGTGGTGTTGGGAATGCAAATGATAAGAGGGCTGAGTCTCCTGGAAGCTCTGGAAGCCATCAGTGTTCTGGAAGGCTCCTGGTGCCCTCTTCCCCTGGCCCATCCCTAGTACATTCTTCACAGCAGCTGCTTCGACTCTTCTCTCCCCTCCCTGGCTTCCAGTCCGCCCCCACCATTCACAGGAGATGATCTCACCTCCAGCTCTTGGGAGAGGCCCTGGCCACTACTCTAAGCTGACTCCAAGTGGCCCGTAAGCCTGTGTCCCTGGGCACAAAGACCTCGAAATCTTTGGTTGTGGGTAGCTGACTTGTTTTCTCTCAAATTCGATTGCCTTATGTGCATGTAGAATGGGGGTTATTGTAAGGATTAGTTTCAACATTATGGGGAGCTTGCGCATAAGCAGGAAATAATTGTCTAGACTAGCATCACCACTACTACTGTTACCATCATTGCCATCGCCGTTACTACCACCACCACCACTCCCAACACCACCATCACTATGACCACTGTTATCGCTACCATGACTACCACACCACCATCCCCTCCATCAGTCATCTACTGTCTACTTATAGCAAGGTTTGCTTGTGTGCTAGCCGGGTTTCTATTGACTTTTGTCTTCCACTAAGTGCTGCTCTCGAGACTCTTCCTCTTGGGGTTCACTTGAGTCCCATTTAACTTTACAGATACGGGGCTGGAAAGATGCCTCCGCCGGTCAAGTGCTTCCTGTGCAAGTGTGAGGACCCAAGTTTGATCTCTGGCATCCACCCAAAAGCTGAATGTGGCGACGCATTTCTGAAGCTCCATCATTTGGATGGGGAGGGACAGGGACAGGCAGATCGCTGGAGCTGGCTGGTCAGCCGGTGTAGCTGAATTGGTGAGCCCCAGGTTTAGTGAGAGACACTGTCTCAAAGGAAAGGTGCAGCGATACTGAGCAAGACACTTGATACTTACTTCTGGCCTTCACAGACACACACATGCTCACACCACATACATACCACAACCCTTTCTAAATGCCTGTTTTCTTGATTATAACCTCAAAGCAGTCTCCCCCCTTTCCTTCCTCCACTCCCAGATTTATCCAGCGTCATCTGTGGTTATTGACCCCACTTCCTCCCCTCCTACCCATTCCTCATCCCACCGCAATTGCCTTCTGTCCCTACTGTCCAAAGGAGATGGGACTTTCAAAAGATTTTCTAATTGCATCTTCCAGCCCTAATCAGTCCTTTGGGAGCATCTGTCTCTGCCGAGCCTACCAGCCGTCCTCCAACCTTCTTCCCAGGCACCCCGACTCTGCTCCCTCTTGCACAGGATTTAATCTCATTTGCCTGTGTCCCCCAAGCATCATATCATCTCCTCTCTTCTTGGGTGATCTCACATTCTTCCTCTGCAGTCAGGATCTTACCTAAGAGTCTGGCAAGTCTGTGCCTCCAGCGCGCGCCCATGTTCCCCGATGAATGCTCAATGCCAGCTTCTCCTCCTTCTATGCAAGTCATTGGGGCAGCATCATTTCCTGACTTGAGGATCCATGGCCCTTATGATAATGTGTAATGATCTCAACAGTGTCCCCAGCATTTTAGTGACGGGTCCTCTTTAGTTTGTTTACTACCTGTCACTCTTATACTCTACACTGTCTGTACCTGACTGTCCGGTGTCCTGAGAACTTCCTGGGAAGGTTCTGGACCCTCCTGTCCCCAGCCTTTGCTCTCCTTGCCCACTTGTACTGTACTTTAGATTTTGCTTGTTTACCAAGGGTCTGTGTATGAGAGATGTGGTTGGTCCTTAGCATGGTGACTGATGGAACCTTTAGGAGGTAGGACATATAGAGGTCTCGAACCATTAGGATCATTGGAAGGGAATAACAGTTTGAAGAGTGGATTATGAGCAAAGCCTAAGCAGGGACCCTGAACCACCCTTTGATTTCCTGTCTGCTGAGAGAGTGATGCCTTCTTCCCACCATGACATCATGTAGTCTGCTGCTCTGGAGGTTGAGCCAGTGAGGCTCCCTAATCTTGAACTTTGAAGCTCCGAAACAGTGAGCTAACTAAATCACATTTTTTCTCCCTTTGTAACTCAGATATCTCAGGGATTTCGTTAGAGTAATAGAAAGGTATCTGATCCCTACCCAGAAGCCCTTTCTGCATCTCTGTCCTTCTCTTTCATGCTTTAGATCAAATCCTGCACCTCCCGAAGCATCCCTCCTACTCACTGTTAGAATGTATGCCTTCCTTCTCTCAGGTGTGGTGTATTTCACTGCTTCAGCTTCTCAGCCAGCACTACCTACTGAGCCATCTCGCCAGCCCTGAGAACCAGACTTAATACCCAAAAGGAAAATGAGTCCTTGAACGGACAAAAGAAGCCACAGGTGGACAGTTGACTACCGAGTGTGGGTTGGAGGGTTGGAGGCAGGGGTTGAGTGTAAATGTCTTCCTTCTTGGTTATGGTATGTGAAGGATTTTTATAAGATTTATATATCTATGAAGATTTTTATAAGGACTCAATGGAGCTTCTAATTTTTTCAGTGCAACATCTCATTCTTTCCCCATCTCTATCTGTCAGGGACACCTGAAGAAAGCTGCCTTGCTTATTAGCTTTTGGGTCATCTAGCAGTAAGGTCAAGGCAGTTTAGGGGAATCAAAATAACGAACCTAAGGAGGACCCTGGAAGAGCTCTTAACTCACTGGCTTTTCTTGCTAGATAGGATGGTTTTAATTGATAGTTTCCCACCCTTTGTTTAATTGGTTATAAGGATAAATGACAAGGAACTTGAGGTCCCTGGAGGGCCACTGTCATTGCATAGTCTCCTTACTTACTACCTGTCATGCAAATGACACTGCACTTTTTTTTCTGGTCCAGGACAAGTGCTTGGTGTCTCTAAAATGGATTAGACAAGGATTTCCTGTTGGAAACAAACCAAAGAAGCTGAGACTGAGAAGAGATGGGAGTGGGTAGCAGGACCCGTGCCTGGTAATGACTGTGCACTTACCCAGGTGAGTGCATGGTATAGAACTTCAGTCCTAAGGAGAGAGATTTCAAAGGGTTGTGTGTGTAAAGGCATACATTTTTATAGGATGCTATCGGTATAGCATGTGCCTTCCTTTATCTACCAAAAAAAATCATGTTTCCCTCTGAGCCCTCCCAAGTGTGCAAAAAACATAGTTCATTTTCCTTCTCTCTCCCTATTGCCCTCTGAAACACATTAGCAAGGAGATACGTTGGTAGGACGAGGTGCCCACATTCTAGAAGCCTCTGTAACCATGTGGTTGGGAGAGAGAGAAAATCTCCACCATGTCACCAACAGAGTTAAGTGTGTTGTGTCTGGCTTTAAGGTGTCTGGCTGTCTCCCTCGCACACCCTCACTTGCACAGAGGGGTGAAGTGGGTGGTAGGTCAAGTTACCCAGCTTCTTAGAAGATGGGATCATCGGCTCCATTTTCACATTGATGGCTCAATAGAGAGATGGGTACAAGAGTCTTACTTCTCTCCATCCTTTCTATGGTCTTCCTCCTTAAAGTTATTCGAGACTATAGCTATTTGGGGCTGGGAGGGATTTAAACCTTTTCAGCTGGGTGTCAGCGAACTGAAAATGGATTAACTATTAATTTTCATTTTTTAAAAAAGGGGAGATGTGACTAGACCTATTAGTGACTGAGATATTAGTGATAGAGAGCTTGCTTAGTACATGAAAGGCCGTGGGTTTGCCCCCTGGTGAACACACACACACACACACACACACACACACACACATTATTAGAAAAAAGTCATGCCCATTTGCTGACACTTTGACTTTGTCTATGCTCCTTTTGCATTAGGAGAGTGGAGTCGAGTAATCGTTACACGGACTACACAGTTCACAAAGCACACACTGCCCTCAACCTTGCCTACCCAAGAAAACTGCAACCCCTTTCAGTCCATTGCTTAAATCTGGGGCATTGTGGGGTAGGGCAGGATGTGGAGGGAATGCCATTTGGCAGAATGCTTATTTCGCATGTATGAGGTCCTGCATTCCATCCCCAGCACCCCAGAAGCTGGGTGTGGTGGCCCACACCTGCAATCCCAGCTCTGAGAAGACGGAGACAGGAGGATCGTAATTTTAAGGTCCTCCTTGATCCTTGGCTACACAGTGAGTTCCAGGCCAGTCTGAGATACATGAAACCCTGTTTCACAAAAAAAAAATCACGTGTGTGTGTGTGTGTGTGGTGTGTGTGTGGCCATTCATGTGAACTCTTAAACTATAAAGCTGAAAATAAAAAGCCACCCATAACTCTATCATCCTTTAATAAAAACAATATTTTACTATGTTTGCATTTAGCCTTTTCTACGCACATGTAAACTGTAAGCAAGTGTCATTCCGTGATTGAAGTAATTACTCTATTGGACTTCACATCTTATGGTGTGTGCTTATGATCTGAATGGTAGGGTGATTAGTTTACACGCCCTTAAACATACCTTGATCATGTGGCATGTGCACGTGCGTGTGTGTGCGTGTGTGCATGTGTGTTACTGAGAATTAAATCCGGAGCTTCACGCATGCTGGGCAAGTATTCTGACACTGGGCGACGTCCCCAGCACTCATTAGAAACCTTTAGAACCTTTCTAATACAACCCACGACACCACCCAGCTCGTAAGCAATGTTGAATGATTTCTAATTCAGAATGCCAGGGGCTATCACGAAGGCCTCTAAACAGAAACCCTTCTCCGATTCTTGATTGCTTCCCCGAGATAAATTCCCACAAGTGGAGTTACTGGGTTAAGGGGTCAGGACAATTTTCAGGGTCTTGATAGCATATTGCCAGATTGCTTTCCTGAGAGATTGTATCAATTTATGCTCCCACCAGCAATGTATGAAATTGCTGCCTCGCCCTCCTCTTGCCAGCCCCAAGGACTATCATTTTAAAAAGTTACCAAATTGATAGGCAAAAATTGCATTTTGTTGTTTTGATTTGAATTTCTTTGATTACTGGTGAGGCTAAACATTTTTTTTCATTTGTTAAACACTTCTTCATATGTTTATGGCCAAAGGGGATCTTAATAATGGTCTCCAAGTGTGCAAAGGGGTTATTTGGTAGATTGAGACCAGCTGTTCTCCAAAAGAAAATGGAGATGTTTAAGTTCAGCAAGGACTCAGTCAGCCAAGGGTCCTTCCATGCAGGATGGGCATCTGAGTGGTCAAACTCCTGGGATAACTGTGGTGCTGCCCAAGACCTCTTTCTCCCAGGTGCAAGGATACCCGAGAAAAATAGCTGCAAATTGCTGGCTGCTCATGAGTGTTGGATTCGTCTGACATTTACATATGTTTGTATTTAAATGCTTGCAAACACTCTATAAGAAACGTGGACATGGACCTATGTTATTATCAGTTATGCCATGTAGGCCTGAAATGTTCATCCTAAAATCCTAGTTTTGTAACTGCTCTGAGGGATGCAGTCAGTGAACTTTCCCCACTTGAAATGTCTTTGTAAAATCCCTGCACAAAATGAAGGAAGTACAAAACTCATCTTTGGTAAACTTCAGCAAGTCAAACCCAGGCCAGCACCCCGAATGGCTTTGCTGGTTCCCAGGCCGGCCTGCAGCCGGCTTTTCTTCAGTTCAGCTACTACTGGCTCTTTGGATGTGTGGGGGCCCACTCCGCCTTACTGGAATCCCCCCGTCCCTGAGGCTTTAACCGCCAAGATGCACTTACACATTCAAATGCACATGGTTCTTTGGACATGTTTTGTGATTTTTCCGTCATAGAATGTGTGATTATTTGAAACCCAATCTGTTTCTTTAGAGCCATCACCCTAAGAAGAAAACAAGGGATTCAGGCTTGCACATCAATTTATCTATTGAGCTCCATGGAATCTGACAGCAGAGACTCAGAACAAATGTCTCTTGATTGAATAGGTTGTGAACGAGTGAATGAATGAGAGGCTCTAAGTTCCCTGCTGCTGTCTCTGGGTCCTGCATGCTCTTAGCATGGCCGTCAGCCTTGCCCTCGGTTTCTCCTCTGCCTGTCTCTCTGTTCTCCCAGATAGTCTTGCCATGTTTTCATCCCTTCCCCATGCCAGCATGTTTGGACATCCATGTCATGGGGCTTGTAGGGAACTGCCTCTCATCTCTCCTGTAGCTGCAGCTCCTGACTAGGATGAATATGATCCATTCCCTGAGTCATCAGTAAGGGACGACTGACGGCTCCAGATCTTCCAATTTCTTCTCGTAGACCTATGTAGGGAGATACCATGCATGTACCACTTCCATGGTTGAATAGTTTAGATGGCTTTACATAGAACCTCAGAGTTCTGGTCCTCTACCCTTCTTTTGAAGATATTTTTATTATGTTTTATTTATATACTTATTTATTTTCATTTTATGTTTGTACATGTGCATGTTATGTGGAGGTCAGAAGATAACTTTCTGAAGTCAGTTCTCTCCTTCCACTATGTGGGTTCCAGGGATAAAATTTATGTTATTGTGTAGGTGGAGACTGCTTGTTTGTTTCCTGACTGCCCAGACCCTAAGTAATCACTCAGAAACTATGTTAATTAAATCACTGCTTGGCTTATTAGCTTGTGCGTATTTCTAGCTAGTGCTTACGTCTTAAATTAACTCATTTCTATTAATCTGTGCATTACCATGAGGCCATGGCGGACCGGCAAGGTTCCAGTGTCTGTCTCCTCCAGAAGCTACAGGGCTTCTCTCTGACTCCACCTACTCTCTCTCTATATCTCTTCCAGCCTGGCTATATTCTGCCCTGCTATAGGCCCAAAGAAGTTTCTTTATTCTTTAACCAAACACATTCACAGCATATAGAAGGGAATCCCACATCACCTCCCCTTTTCTGTCTAAATAAAATGGAAGGTTTTAACTTTAACACAGTAAAATTACATATAACAAAGCAGGTGTCAAGCAAAAATTACAGTTCCAATATTTATATCTACTTTATCTTTTATCATAACTAAGAAAAACTATAATTATA
>LOJH01000387.1:50022-64485 GCA_001685095.1 Ellobius talpinus | reverse complement strand
TCCTTCCTCCTCCTTCCTTCCTTCCTTCCTTCCTCCTCCCTTCCTTCCTTCCTCCCTCCCTTCCTTCCTCCCTTCCTCCCTTCCCCCCTTCCCCCCTTCCTCCCTTCCTCCCTTCCTCCCTTCCTTCCTTCCTTGGGACTAGGCTCCCTAGTCCCAAGACAAAGCTCCTCCTGATGACAATCATTTCTGTTCCTCTTGGATTGTTGCGTGGAGGAGGGAGTGTGGAAGCAGGAGAAAGGGGTTAGAAGTCCTGGGTTGGGACCCTCTGGAGGCCTGGGCGTGACTTTCCTGTCTGTTCCGTGCCTGGTACTTAAAGAATCCTAACGGGGCATAGCTGCAAAGTGGGGTGCCTGGGGACCTACATAATTCTGTTGGGACTGGGAGGATGGGTCAGCAAAGCTACTATTCCTTTTGTAATCACACCTAGAGCCTGCTTTGGGGCAAGCTCAGGCCACATTTGGACATTTTTACTCCATGTTATGTCTGCTCAGAAGGGGACTTTGAGTGATTCTCAGACCAGCAACACCAGTGACCTGGTGAAAAACACACATTTCTGGACCTGCCTCAGTCCTGCTGAAGCAGAAACTTTGGGGACCAGAACTTGTGCTGTAACAAGCCTTCTGGGATGTTCTGAGGCATCACAGTTTAGAAACTCACTGGGCTAGCATGAGCTCACTCTGCTACACACCATATGGAATCCTGAAGGGGCAGATAAAGAGTAAAGACCCTGTCACCGGCCCCTTAAGACAACTTTCCCAGAGGAAAGGTACACTGGGTGCACCTGAGAAGAAGGGCATATAATGCCTAGAATCAGGTGAACTGTGCAGAAGGTGACCTGGGAGAGTGAAGGCAAGCAGGTCTGGAAGGGAGGGTTGCATATGGTGGGAAATAGAGGGGAGAAACACCCCTGCTCTGGAGGCCTTGTGGGTTCAAAGGCACAGATATAGGAACTATAGCGTCTGGGTTTCTAAAGGGTAAATAGAGTCAAATGGTCAGGGTAGGGTGCAGGGCAGGCTGGGAGTTGCATAGGAGAGGTCCGGGAGCTGGAGTCATCAGGCTGGGGGTATACTGGGCATGGGCAGTGGGCAGGGTGAGGCAATATTAGGAGTGCTCCATGCTGACCTGGTGTCCCAGTTCCCAGGTTCACTGACTGTTCATGTGCCAGTCTAAAAAGAATTGTTTATGAAGGGCGGGACCCACACCTGGTTTGCTAGCTCTCTCTGCTTCCATGCCCCACACCCCTTTCCCGTGCCCCACAGGGGCAGCCCTGAACCCTACCTACTTATTATGGGGATATCTGGTCAGGCAGCCTGTTCTGCAGGGACCTGCCAAGGCATGGCCCAGCCCTAGGCTCAAAGCACAAGAACCCAGATGACAGCAACCTGGGGTGAAGGTGCTCCTTGTCTATCACAGCACATGGCTGGAGGCGGGAAGCAGGCAGAGAGACAGGGGCAGATTTCACCCAGAATGGAGGAAGGTTGAGCTCAAGAGCAGGGAGCTGGAGGGAGAACCAAGACAACAGGTTTGGGCAGAGGGTGTGGGAGGAAGTCCGGGGCAGGCGTGGGAGATAGCAGAGAGCGCTGAGTGTGAGAAACGCCGCTGAAGGGGGCATGGCCCCGCCCACTTGCTGCTGGAGCCTGCTGCAGCTGGAAGGCCCTCACCCACCTCTCTTGGTGGCCTTTTCCTTTGCTTCCTCTTCTCTCTCTGTCCAGCTTTGGCATCCCCGGAGCACAGAGAAAAACGTCTTCCTCCTGGAGTCTCAGGGCTGAGAACAGAGGCCATGAACTACTTCTGGCTCTACAGACGCGGATAGACCTCCCATAGGAACCCATAGTTCAAAGCAGCACTTTAGTTTTTAGGGGAGCTTTGGGCCACAGACTGATCCATTCAAATTTACAGTAGAAAAATCTGAAGTTGAGAACCCTGAAGAAATAAACATTAAACGGTTTCCTGAGCAGTTCACGTATGCCAGGCTGTCACCAGGCAATGGGTCCTTTCCTCGTCCTTGCTGTGGGTCACTGCCTGAGTTGCTTTCCTACCGTGAACTCTTTCCTCGTCAGTGCAATGGGATTAGCAATAATGCCCACCTCAAAGTGATTCTGGGACTTCAGTGAGAACACACTAACAGGCTGTGAAGTCGCCCAGCGGCAGAGTGCTTGCCTTAGCACCCTCGAGGCCCTGGGTTCGATCCCTACCACCACCGAAACCAGAATACCCTAAGAACTTAACATGGGCTAAGTGCTTGCCTCATGCTAGACCTTCACAAAGCCCTTTGTACACATTACCTCACCACAGCCCCACAGCAATCCTCCGAGGTAGACACTATTATTATTTCCATTTTATAGATGAGGAAACGGAATCTCACAAGGGTCAAGTTGCTCAAGTTACACCAGATCAGATTTGCTGGGAGTGAGGCTATCTGTCTCCAAGCTTGAGTGTTGACTCACTGGGCTCTATCTCCGATGACACAGGCCTCAGGGACACAGGCTGATCTGTGACGCAAATCTGAGGAGTGACAGCTTTTCTTTGTCTTGGCAACTCTATCTTCCTCCATGCTCTCCCCTCCCTTCCCCCCTTGGGGTCCACTATAGACACCTGGTCCCAGAGCAAGGACAGACAGGCATGGCATGGAGCGGAGTGGGTGTGGAGAGGGGGCTTGCGCTCAGTGTCACTGAAACATGGTCCCTGAGTCAAGTGGGAGGGCCGGCAGGCAGGACAAAGGAACCAACTTTGTCATTTGCTAATTTAGGTTCTTCTGCTTTCCAAACAATGCCGGGGCAGCTGGCGCTGACTGACAGGTGCCTGCGATGATTGACTCTCCTACCCACAGCCTTGTAAGGCTCTTCTGGCCTGATACTTCCTTCCTCCCACACTCTCTGATCTTTCTAGCCCTGGGGGACACAATAACGACATTGGAAACCAGTGTGACAAAAGGCTGTACACTCTTTACCTCGGCCTTCTACTTTCACCAACTCCCTTTCGGGGTCTCTTTCCTAGACGTGCCCCACCCTTGTTTCCAACCTAGAAGGCCCTGGATCCTCCTGGTATTCCTCTTCCCTCCCGCCTTCCAGGTCAAACTGGAAGTAGCAACCCTCCTGCCTCAGTGTCCCGTGTTGAGATTCCAGGCATGCACCATCATGCCCCACTTTTGTTCTGTTAACTTCTCACTGGGTTGAGGGCCAAGTTCTGATGGTGAGGGCCAGTCTCTCAAGGCACAGCTTCTATCTACACTGACTTAGATTTTTCCCAGGACTTTTAAAAGAAGCTGAAGGAAGTTCATCAGCCTGTCCCCAGCAGGGGTTCCCCAGGAGGCAAAGAGGAGTCCCTTGGAAGCCAGGCTCCCCTAAGGTCATGACATATGCTGAAGCCAGTTTACCAATGAAAAAGCCAAGAGTCTAAGAGGCCCTGGGGAGCTGGTTTATTCAGGCTTGAACCTACATTTTGGTTAGGCTCTGGAAGGTCAGCATTAAGATTGGGGATGATGCTGAGGTCGGGTGGGAATGGGGTGTGAATTAAGCTGCTGATTCAGCAGAAAGGAATTGGGGGGAAGCTGGTGAGACATTAGAACAAGAGCAGGTATAGCCTTTTCCATGTGCAAGTGGTCATCTCAGGAAACCAGCGGGGAGCACTGACAGTGGTGGGTGAGGTTAGCGCCAGGACATAGGTGTAGCTGAGCACATTCTTCAACTCCCGCAGTCCCACCCTAGGCCGGAGAAACCCCCAATGCCTGCAGGGCTTTGTGCCTTAAGAGGGGGCTGCCTTCTCATTTTCTCAATGGACACCTACGAGCCTTAGCAGCGCCAAAGACAGCGATGGGG
The DNA here is from genome assembly GCA_001685095.1 of Ellobius talpinus. Taxonomy (NCBI): domain Eukaryota; kingdom Metazoa; phylum Chordata; class Mammalia; order Rodentia; family Cricetidae; genus Ellobius; species Ellobius talpinus. The sequence goes on along the minus strand of LOJH01000387.1, from coordinate 60,667 downwards.
AGTGTTTGGGTTAGAAGGAAGTACAGAAGCAGAGCTAGGTAGACTAGTGCTAAAATTAGGGAGTCTGTGAAAGAGGTGTGTGCAGAAGACCAGAACTGGTCATCACATGACCTCTCTTCCTCTTGTTCTCCTGGACCAGTGTCTTCCTCTGCAGAACTCCTGTGATCCTTCCCAGCAAGAGAAAAACTGGCTTTCAGGAAGGACAAGCTGTGTTTTTCTCCAGGAGAGTGTCAGAATCTGCCTTAAGACTGCCTTGCTGTAGGTATACTCTACCTACCCTCTTCCACTGACCTTGCCAAGTCCCCTGCTTCTCCGGCTGGCCCCAAGCGTACCTGCAAGTCAGTGGAGAGAGCCCATTAAGTTCTTATTGCCGCTATAATAAGCCACCACAAGCTTAGCCATTAAAAAACGACACAAGTTATCTTACAGTCCTGAAGGGCCAATGTCTAAAATCAGGCTCGCAAGACTGGGCAATGAGGTATTTGCAGGCCTGCTTCCTTCTGGAGGCCGAGGGAGGCATTTCCTTTCCTCTTCTCAATCCTGGAAGCCACCTGTGATCCTTGGCTGGCACTCACTTCCTCCGACTTGGCGGGCAGTGTGTTATATCTCTCTTCTTCACTTGTCACATTTCATACCAACCTGAACCTCACGCCCCGGTCTTTAAAAAGCACTGTGTGATAACTCAGGAAAACCTCTCATCTTTAACCACATCTGCAATGTTCCTTTGCTATCTAAAGTATCATATTTACATTGCCATTAGGATGTGGGAGTGTTTGTGGAGCCATTATCCACAGAGCCTGGGGACTCTGGAGAACTGTGAGTGCTGCTTCTGGCTCCATGTCTGAGGAGAAGCCAGGCACAGCCTGAAGGCTCTAGGACAGCTGGCCCTGTAGAGGCAGAATAGGAAGTGGGTGACCTGTTCCTGGACAGATGTGAACTTAAAAGTTGGTGACCTTTATTGTAAGCAAGGGGGTCAGTCAGGAGAAAGGCGGCAGAGGCACACTTGGCAAGGACAGCGATTGGTGTAGCAGAGCAGAAACACTCAGGGGTAGACCCTTAGCTAGACAGAAAAAGACTCTTGCTAGAGATCACCTGCCTACGGGTGGGCTCTGGAGGTCTCTGCACCCACTGCCCTGCTTGGGGAAATTGGAGCATGTATAAGGACTACAAGGCATAACAGACTTAGTTTTGAAGGCCACTTTGGAGTTATATCAGGAGACAGGCCCTGGAGAAGTCTGTGGACCAGAGTGCAAAGTCAGAGTTGGAGTTGTACATTGGGGCAGGCCTGAGGGCGAGAGCTAGATGCTGGGAAACACATGGAAAACAAATAGAGGCAGAACACTGGGACCTACCACAAGGGGCTCCATCCCTGCTTTTCCCAAGAGCCTCCACATGGCCTTGTATTTCCAGCAGAGAGGATGCCCTCCTGGGTGGCCTGCATTCACAGTGGCTTGCTGTAAGCACATAGTCACCTAAGTTTTGGTTTGTTTTGCTCCTTTTTTGTGCTTTCTCATATATGTTATCTCGATTTTCCTTTTCAGAAAGCAAGATAATTCATGCAGACAATTCATTTTTGGTGTGAGGTCTTAGAAGAAATTTCTTGTAGGTGCTGGAGAGGTGGTTCTGCTGTTAGGGTGAGCACTGTGCACCGAGTCTGACCCTTAGCACCGACATCAGAAGCTGGGCATCTTAGCCCAGCACTGGGGAGGCAGACACAGGCTGCTCTCTGGGGTTCTCTGGCCAGGCAGCTTAGCGGAATCAAAGGACCCCAGGTCCCAATGAGAGATATCTCAAAAGATACAGCAGGCATTTCTCAAGGGATAGTAGCCTAGGTTGGCTTCCGGCCTCCATATTTACCAGTACACCTCTGTACACACACTTATATATGCACCACACATGTGAGAACACACACACACCACACATGCACACACACACACATACACACACACCAAATGTAAAAAAAGAGATCCCCCAAAAGTCAAGGCAATAGGCCTCAGCCGAACTTTCCCAAAGCTCCTAGGTTCCTCTGCTGCAGCTGTTCCATGTGATCTATTCCTGTCTATTTTCTACTCCAGCCTTTCTACTTGGGATCCTATGCCCAAGCCCCATAGCTTCTCAGACCCTGTCCTTTCTCCCCAGCACCCATCCAGCAAGATGCTTCCAAAACGTGTGCTGTGAAGAACAGGTTTGGAGCCATCTCTGCTGGGCAGCAGAACGTTAGTGTCACAGGGCATGTTATTTCTTCCTGGTGGACCCTGGGAATGCATTGCCTTAATTTCCCTTTGTCCACCAGCTCCCTCCCTCCCTGAGCCTGCTTCTGACCTTCCAGATGGGTCAGTGCTCTGCCTGTCCTGCCTAGCCTGGGATCTTGGCCCACAAGATGACTGATTATAATAGCCACAGGATTAACATAGCAGGCATTGTCTTTCTCTGACTATAGGGTGGGTATTATGTGTTCATCAACAGTCCTAAAAATACCCGGTAAACAGGTGCAGCCCTGCAGTCCGGGCCTCCTGGGGTCAGTTAGCCTCTGATTGACATGAAGATTAAACAGGGAACGACTGTTAGTCTCCCTGGGTTCGAGAAATGGAGGTTGGATACCATTTGGAACCTGGTCAATGGAGAGTCCTTAAAGCCCACCTGGAGAAGTGCATCGAATGTCTGCAGATCCTCAGGCTTCCATGTGCACAAAGGTGGCCCTGCTGCCACTGTGACTCAGCTGGGCCCCAGAAACATGCCACCAAAACCCTGCAGGCAGCGTCCTAGCTCACTGGCACCAGAATCACAAACAATTAGGTTTTGGGCCTTTTGAGGTTTTTGGAGCATGGGCTGGGGCTGCGTGTTCACATGTCTTGGTAAGAGAGAAAATGTCAGTCTGTTGGTTCCCTCCCTATTCCTTCATGGTTCCTCAGGCCTCCCAGGGCCCAGATGTCCTTCATCCTGGTTTCTGTTCCCATCTCTGCTCAGCTCCACATCTGGTCTGGTCTTTCACTCTCTACCTTTCCTCAGTTGAGTGCTGGTTCCCCCAATCAGAGGCTGTGTGTGTGCAGGGTTTGTGTGCACTCCTGATGCACACACACTGGTCCCTAAGCCTGTGTGCCCTATGGTATACACCGCAGCATGTATCTGCCCTGTGAGGTGTGTATGGTGGGAAGGGGTGGGAAGGAGGGGCAGCTGGAGGGGCAGTGGCTGTTCTATTTTTACTGGCCAGTTGCCGGAGGCCACAGTTTTCAAAGCCTGCCCTCAGCTCTGCCCCCACAGCCTGCAGTGTGTGGTGAGGCTCAGGGCAGCCTAGCTCCACGAGGACAAAACTAGGTAAGTGTCTACAGCCCTGACTGTGGACCCGGGCAAGCCAGGATAGAGAGCCGGGGCTTTATTTAAAGGGAAAATAAGGTTTGGGGGATGGAAGATGTTTCTTGTTAGGGTAAGTAGGTTTGTCTCTAATACTCATAGCCTTTTGTCTATAAAATGGCACCTCTCCTGTAAGATGCTGTGGGGGGTGAAACCTGGAAGGACAGAACTGTCCCACATGTTCCTCAGGAGCCCAAGGCAGCGCCTGGTGGATTACGTACTCAGGAGGGACTGCAGCCAGTGACTTGAAGGACAGTGCTCCTGGTGGGAGGGGAGGCACTGGGGTGCTGGGGGGAGCAGTGACAGCGATAAATGCCTGCAGTGGCAGGACAAGAAGACGGCTGGCATGCAGGACTCTAAGGAGACAGCTCCAGAGGCCCTGTTGACCAAAGAGACCATTTTATTTCTTTGTCCTTTGTCTCTGACAGACGCTTTTAGCTCTCTTTACCTGTCTCATCTGCACAGGGAATAAGCAGGTCAAGACAGAATGCCAGTTCTCTCCACTGCTTCTGGCTCTGAGTTATAGAAGGAATTGTGGGGGGGTCCTCTCATGGGGGAGGCAGATGGCAGCATTTGGGGTGAGAACACAAAAGACCATGAGCACATAAGCTAGGACAATATCCATGCTGTGATGTCGGGAGGAGTGTGTGTGTGTCTGCGTGTGTGTGTGTGTGTGTGTGTGTGTGTGTGTGCTAAAGGCAGCCACTACCCCAAGTTTGGAAGTCATAAACCCAAAGAAGTTCAAACACTGGACTTCCTGGCCACAAGCTTGATGATCCAGCTTGCTAACACCCCATTCAGGAGCATGGGGTGCCCTTGAACTAAGAGCCAAGGTCAGGGGTGGGAGCAAGCGGAGCTTGAGTCTACTTAGATGTTTGTGTTCCCATCAGGTGTGTCAAGAGGTCAGCTTCTTTCTCTATGCTGTCTCTCACACAGGTTTACACATTCACGTATGTTGAGACTTGGCGTGGAAAGCTGAGAGCCTTTCCACACCAAGGGCCTCAGGCCAGGAAGGTGAGCGTTGAGTCAGGCCCCAGAGACTGCTCCCTTCCCTCTACTTCTGTGTTTTCTGTTATCTCCTCATTTTCCACTCGCGGTACAGATGGAATCGGGCCCTCCAGCCCCACTGCTATCTACATCCTGGCTTCTAATCAGGTTCCTGCTTGTCTTCCACAGAGCCTGTCAGTGTCGGTGTCAGAGCACAGGTCAGGGCCTCACGCTTGATGTGGGACCCCTGGGCCTGGCATTTGTCAGTGAGGCAGTTGGGGACTGCCTGGAACTTGGCAGGAGGCCCAGGTTGGCCCCAGCAGTGGGCCCCACACTGGCGGCAGTGGGCTTTCTATAGGATAGAAGAAGGACAGGCATGGCTAAATGCCCACCAGGGCGAAGCACATCCTAGGGAGACAGATGTGAGACCTACTGGGCTGTGACTTGCATTCCCAGAGGCCCCACAGACGTGGGTGGGGTGGGTCTTTGTCAGTCAGTGTTTCTTTTCGGACTTCCCCGATGTCTTCAGAAGAGCAAAGCTCTTGACCAGCAGCTGTGCATGGAATCTAATTTCAGCTAAGAATCTTGGGAATGAGTGGATGGTTCCCACATCTCTTCCCCTGTGACCCCTCCCCCCCGGGACAGCTGAGACTCTAGGGTCACCTCCCACCTAACCTCACTCTCCCCATGACTGAAGCTTAGGTAGATGGCTCCCTAACAGGCTAGGATTCAGGAGAGGAGGGCCAAGCCTGGTCACTGGGCTCAGGGACATTCTTTACAGGCACAAGAAGTGTGACTATTGAATGACATTACTGGTGGGCACCTTGCAAGGGCCCTGTAGTGCTCCAAACTAGGTTCATGAACCAAATCTAAATATGGACTCTGAACTCCATACCTGCCCCTCTACATACAGCGCTCCTCCCACTCCCCACTGTCTCAGGCCTCCTGACCCACTCTGTACACATTTGTTCTCAGCCTGACTGCTCCCGCTTCCCTGAGCTTCCGTACAGTCATTTCCTGTACTCTCCACCTACGCACTCCAGGATGCTCTAAGTCAGGGCCCAGACAAGAGGTTGAATAGGGCCTGTAGTCTCTGCAGCCTTCAGAAGCTCACCTTGGCCTGGGCCCAGAGACAGCCTGTTGGCAGCTTCAGACTGCTCAGCAGCCGTGTTCTCTCAGAGGACGCCAGGCTCCTATGCCGACTCCTTTAGCCAGGGCCATCACGCCTTTAGTGATGGATCTTGCTTTGCTTCCAAGTGAGATGTGGTTTGAATAAAAGGTCCAAGGGCTAAATATTAAAAAGCCCAACACTTATCTAAGCTCCAACTTTGCAGAGAGGAAAACTGGCCAAGAAAGAGTGAAAACACACGAGAATTTTTCCCCTCCTGCCTTAACCTCTACTCAGGGCTTCTTGCCACCTACCCTTGGCACTCAGGAGTTAAGCCCAAAGGCACCCAGCGGCCAGCTGCACGCCAGTCTCTGTGCTCCTCTGCTCCTCCTGCACCTTCCCTGAGTCCTAATCCACAGGTGACATCTGGATTCAGCTGCATGTTCAAGTCTCCCGCAATCAAGTCCCATTTTTCCCTCCCGACCATGCTGTCTACAGATTCCGTTCTGTTTTGCACCAGTGTCAGTGGTGTTTTTCTGGAAATAACCATAGGTGAATGTGTTAGGCTTTGCTGGTCCTGGGAGGATTTTGTCCTTAGGTTCTGTTTTGTCTTTAATTAAGCAGAACAGATGAGGTATCCTGTTGGCATCTGTCATGCTGACTATTTCCAGTTGTCTAACTCTCCACACCTACACGGGGTTCACAGCTGAAGGTACGGTTTTGCCATTAATGACTCCTCTATCCCCTCTAGGTGCCGCCTTGCTACCGCCATGCCGGAAGTGTAAGTTGTTCCGTCCCCATGCAGGGTTCCTGGGAGGCATGTCCCCCTTCACCACTGACGTTGTGGACAGCCTGGCTCACCCCTCCCCCAGGCTACTCCCAGCAGAAGCTCCTGAGATAAGGATGGTCAGCAAGCATTGCTTCCCTGAGGTGTCCAGGAACTCTCTCAGCTGAGCAGAGCTCACTCCCAGGTTGTCCTGTGCCTCAGAGTTGGCTTGTCAGTCAATCAATGAACTGGACACACTAGGCTACCATATCACATGGGCATGAATGAGGCTTCATTCCAGGGAGAGAAGTTTTTGCATTAACTGTGGCCCTCGTCAAAGCTTACAAGGGCTCCCACTAGATCTCCTACAACTGTGAATGACCAATATCTCCCAAAAGGGAAGTCCAGTAGCCCAGAAGGTTGTTGGGTTTTCATATTCTTATTTACTGAAACCCTGAAGTCCCCTGCCTGATGGCTGATGTCTTCCAGGCATGTCATTGCTACCCGTGCCCTCTTCTCCAACAAATGTGCTTGGTTCCGTTGTTGCTCATGTTGTGTTCTTTGTTCCCACCCACTCTATGCTCTGCTCTGTCCTCCGGTCCTTCCTATGATGGATGCCTAAAGTGAGGTGAGTGATACTGGGGTTTCTTAGTTCTTCAGCCTGAAGAGAAGTCAGAGAGGGGTGGGTATGCCAGTGACTGAGAAAACTCCCAGGAGGAAAGAAACAGTGAGTGAAGATTTTCTATGATGCTGGGCTCCCAGGATGCAGGGAGTTGCCGCTCCAGGGCACAGTGCCCCTCAGTCATAACTTCATACTTTTGCTGAGGGAAAGCTCTCCCTCAGCTTCTCACAATGTTCCTGCATCCCTGGGGGCATCATTCTGCCCCTTGAAATGCTGATGCTGAGCAAAGCCACATCTGAAAGGTGAAGGCTGTGACTGAACATTGAGGAGGGAGTGAAGCTGTGGCCTTAGGTTCTTCTCGGGATTGTGGTCACCCTGGTTCTGGACACTCTGCGGTGCAAATTTCCTTAGGCTGCTCAGAACACAGTGTGCATATCCCCCCGGGGTAAGGACGGAAGGAACAGGCGATGCGCTGGCTGACTCAAGTGGAGAGGCAGCGTCACCCACTGAGGGAACACCGGGTCTGGATAGTCTCAGGAAGAAGCAAATACATTATTTTCCAGTGACCTGTGAACCCTTGAGTTTCCAGAGGCTCCTGTTAGAGTCTCCAGGGACTGTCAGTTAGCTCAAGAGGTCATATACTCACTGAGCGGTGAGGAAACAAGACTGTGAAAGGTCTTTCACCATGGTGTGCCTGGGTGGGTGAACCAGGGGCTGTAATGGCTACAGCAATTGGCCACTTCTCTCATTACCTGGAGTATAGGCTTCCAAAGAGGAAAAGGTAAGCCACTGTGGGCAGATCAGAAGTTGTGTGCTCAGTGTGCTAAAGCTCATCCATCGCCTCTCCCAGCCACTCCCACAAAGCCTCATCACTTCTGCCAGATGAACGGCAGGGACAAACCTGTGCTCTCCCAGGGTGAATCACGCCTGATATAGGCAGGTGCTCCATGGGAGCGGCAAGGAGAAACCCAGGAGTGACACAAGGTCCCATTCGTTAGCACTGAGGGTCTCTGTCACCTTAACCACACAGGGGACACTGCCACTGGGCTGGGACTTTAAAAATTCTTTTAGATAGGTTCTTCTGTGTAGCCCTTGTCCTTCCACGATGGCCCACAATATGTGAGCCTCCTGTTTTAGCCCCAAGAGTGCTGAGATTACACATATGACCCACCATACCTGGCCTTGTCAGGGACTTCCAAAGAGTTATTAAAACATATCTACCTAGTCATCAAGAATTTGTCTGTGCCTTTTATCCCAGCACCTGCAGGTGGATCTCTGAATTTGAGGCAGCCTGGTCTACAGATCAAGTTCCAGGACAGTCGGGGCTACACAGAGAAACCCTGTCTTGAAAAAAAACCAAAAACAAAAAAGCAAAACAAAACAAAACAAAAAACCAAATCCCAAAACAAAACAAAGAATTTGCATGCTCATTTTGATTAGAAGACACAGCAGTGTTTTTATATCTTAGAGAATTCTGTGGGTGATGGTGACTTGTAAGGCAGTTTGATGTCCACAAAGACATACTTCCCTTATTTGGGAAACCTGTAGCATATGTCTCTGGCAGGAAAGAACATCAGAATAGAGCCTCATTATCACTTGGAGTGCTAAAACATACGCCCGTTTTAGGCTTTTCACAAAGGTTGCTTATCTGTGCCCTCATTTTATCTTGGTGGCACTGTGGACTAAGTACAGCTGTCAGCATGCTCCCCTGCAGATGAGGAGGTACCCGCAGGAGGCATATCTGCAGAATCCTGCCAGCAGAGGGAGGACTGGAAGGCAGGGCTTCAATGTAGTTGACTATATCACTCTTTGAACTTGAATTGGTTCAGTCCCAAAGATGAGTTTGAAAAGTCCTAAAGCAAGCAGAGGATTCTGGGTAATGATAAAGAACTGCAGCTGGTGCTGTGCTGGTCTGTACCAGAATTCCAGTTATATAGCCTTTACCTTATCACTGGTCTCTCCTTCTCGTCCTCAGAGGAAATCCAAGATCACTGCCTCCCGCAAACTCATGCTGAAGGTGAGGAGATGGAGGGGCAGCCATACAGACTCAAAGGGGTGTGGAGGGCAGGAAGGGGAAGGAGGGAGACCGAGCAAGGGTAAGGGAAGAAGCCTGTGCATTGCCGGAGCTGACTGGTGACCAGTGACTTGTATCTCCCCCCTCTCCTGGGTGCCTAAGAGGCAGTGGAAATGAGCCTGGGGAGGGGTTTCCTTGGTGGAGGGAGAGGAAGGGACATGGTTCATTTGCTATGTTTCTCTCTTTGGAGCACTGTGGGACAGAAGAGATAACAAGATGGAAGAGGGAGACTGGCTAACAAGCTCTGAGGCTCGGGAATGCCACGTGAGCCACTCTGTGTGACTTACACACACCTTCCAGAAGCAGCTGCACACACTGCCACACAGAGCGATGGTCTCAGACCTGGCCTGCTGAGTCTGGAGGCTCTTTCCCCTCACTCGGTGATGCTGGGTAGGGAATATGAGGAACCAGCCTTGGTTCAGTGACTTTGTCCTTTGCAGAGCCTGATGCTAGCCAAGGCCAAGGAGTGCTGGGAGCAGGAACATGAGGAGCGTGAGGCCGAGAAGGTGCGTTACCTAGCGGAGCGCATCCCCACGCTGCAGACCAGAGGCCTGTCCCTCAGTGCGCTGCAGGTAAGCCCAGCAGGCTGGGAAGGGACGCTCTGTGGGTCTTGAACTAACACAGCTCTGTAGCTTAAAGGTGCCCTCCCGCCTCCAGCGCCCAGTCTCACAACGCTTGTTGAGAGGGGAGTCCCGGAGGGGAGAATGGACTTAGTTGGGCAGAACCAGGGATTGGCTTCCCATCAGCTGGTGCAATGGCATGGCCTGAGAGATGGGCAGGATTTAGGAAGGCCTATTCCTTCAGAGATCTGCCCTCCTTTTAGAGATGAGGCTTTATTGTTTTGAATCAGTTAGCAATCGCTTTAACGCCAATGAGTGACAAGAAGAGACTAGATGCAAATATTGCTACGTGTCTCCCATGGAAGTGGCTATTTTAATTCTATTATTTTTGTTTAAATACAGTTTTCTACTATTAACTTAGTTTAACATATAGTTTAACACATATGTTTAATATATAGTTTTTCTACTATTAATTTTCTAATATTAACTTATGTTCCTTTTATGATAACACTATTTTTTAAGAAAACAACTATGAGCCTTGTATAGAGGTATGTGTTTGTAGTCTCAATGCTCAGGAGATAGAGGCTGGAGGATTGTGAACTAAAAACTTTTTTATTAAAACTTTTCTTTCCTTTTTCGAGACAGGGTTTCTCTGTAGCTTTGGAACCTGTCCTGGAACTACCTCTGTGGACCAGGCTGGCCTCGAACTCACAGAGATCCACCTGCCTCTGCCTCCTGAGTGCTGGGATTGAAAGCATGTGCCACCACCACCTGGCTTAAAGATTTTTTTGTTTTGTTTTTTTAAACTTTTCTATGCAATACATTTTGATCATATTTCCTGTCCCCCAGCTCTTTCCAGATTCTTACCTCCTGGGTAAATAACTTTATGTTATTTCTCTCTAAAAAAATAAAACAAGAAAAAAATAAAAATCAAAACAAAGAGGAAAGAAGGAAGGAAGGGAGAAAGAGAAAGTCAGGAGTGTGGTGGTGCTCATTTTTAATCCCAGCACTCAAAGGCAGGCAGATCTCTGTGAGTTCAAGGTCTACAGAGTGAGCCAGGACAGAGCTACATAGTGAGATCCTGAGAGATCTCACTATGTAGAGAGATCTCACTATGTAGAGAGATCTCACTATGTAGATCTCACTATGTAGAGAGAGATCTCACTATGTAGAGAGA
>LOJH01000387.1:36985-49939 GCA_001685095.1 Ellobius talpinus | reverse complement strand
AGATCTCACTATGTAGAGAGAGATCTCACTATGTAGAGAGATCTCACTATGTAGATCACACTATGTAGAGAGAGAGAATATGAATAAGATTAAAAAACAAAACCTAAAGAAGCATGGAGGCGTGGAGTCCATGTTGTGTTGGCTATATCTACCCTAGGCCTGGGACTTCATGCACCAGGGACACTCCAGTGCAGAAAGCAGATTCCCCTCACAGTAACCATCCATCACAGACAGCTTCTTGGTTAGGGGCTGGGCTCTGTGTCTACTTTCCCTTCTCAGTGCTGGGGTTGAGCATGTGTTGGTCTTTTGTGTCCTCTCACAGTTTCTGTGAATCCATGTATGTGGGGATTGTGAATCTGTGCCTAGGTACCCTCAATGACAGTGTTTTCAGGCCAGCTGGACTACATACTGACATGATCTTAAAAAAAAGGAAAAAATAAGTTAACATTTACAAAAAGCTGGAAAAAGAAAGCCCACAGTGAGCAGAAAGGAGAGCAAAGGCTTCCACTCTGAGGTGTTGCCATGATGGAGCCTCCAGCAGCTCCTGTTGGGATCACAGTTCTGACAAAGCCGTGGGTCGTAGGGCCGAGCATGCTCAGTGTGTAGACGGAAAAGGGATGCTGGAGCTGGTGTCCCTTTCCCCTCTCCTCCACTCTCATGACTTCACTCTGCTCCCCCAGGACTTGTGCCGAGAGCTGCATGCCAAGGTGGAGGTGGTGGATGAGGAGCGATACGATATTGAGGCCAAATGCCTCCACAACACGAGGGAGGTAAGCAGCAGGGAGGCTGGTAGGAGGCTGGGCCAGTGCTGGGCGGGCTGGACATCGCATGGCCCAGCCTGTCAGCATGAAGCTTTAGCTTTCCACCCTAGCCCCGTAGGCCGGATATGGGCAATGGGCGGGAAGGATGGTCACACATGAGCAAACTTCCTCCCCACCTGCCACGTGAGCTCTTCAGAAGTTGCTGCCTTTGCTCTCCCACACGAGTAATCAGATGTCTGTTAATGACATCTTACCTTCCTGAAGGGCTTTCATGTGTGGTGCATCCTTTGATCCTCCCTATATGCCTGTGGGTGACATGGGGACTATTACCTAACCCTGACTAATGAGGACTCCGAGACTCACAAAGGCTAAGAACTTGCTTGGCTCAAAGTCACTGAACAGGGGTCCTAGTATGCACGCTGCTCTTTGGTTCTCACTCCCGTACTCAGTGCTCCTTCAGCGTGGGAGTGAGAGCATTAAGGTCAGTCAGCAGAGAAGAATGAGGAAAGGCGGGACTTCTGGTGCAGGTGAACTGCTTCTGAGCATTCTCCTAAGGAGATCAGGCACTTCCCTACCCACTTCCTCTTGCCAGGAGGGTGATGTGTGACGTCATTAAACTCCAGAGAACTCCCTCATAGACCACACCCTGGGATTCCCAGGGAGTAGGATTTAGGACTTTTCTACCTGCTGGGTTAGTCTAGGCTCAGCTGCTCTGCAGGCCCCCTGGGCAAGGATTAAGCAGCCAGGCTAAAGTTGGAGGGATTGAGGAAAGCAATCCACACTCCACACAAGGCTTCCGAATGTGAATGATGGCTTAGTGACTTTTCGTTTATTTGAGGCTTGGTGGCAGGGAAGGGGTGAGGTTAACTACTCAGCTTAAATCTGTGAAAGTTCATGGTGACTGTTTGAAAAAGGATAGGTGGTTCTGCGCACCTCGGAGAGTCTAGCACAGAGCCTGGGAAACTTGGGGTATGTCTCTAGCTGGAAGCCTAGCAGTTGGATCCCTGGGAAGAGAGGTCCGGGTCTGGTGTCCTCTCCATAGAGCCTGGCTCCTTCCCTCCTACAGATTAAGGACCTGAAGCTGAAAGTCCTGGACCTCCGTGGGAAGTTCAAGCGTCCCCCCCTGCGCCGGGTCCGTGTCTCAGCCGACGCCATGCTCCGAGCCTTACTGGGCTCCAAGCACAAGGTATCCATGGACCTGCGGGCCAACCTCAAGTCTGTGAAGAAAGACGACACAGAGAAGGTAGGGCCACTCTCCTCAGACTCTTCCTCCTGCCGCCTACGAGCCTTTACCTGTTGCTTCTCACAGAGGCGCTCTAGTCAGTCTGTGAACTAGAATATTCTAGAGCCCCCTATGAGGTCCGCATCAGAAGAGGGAAGACGGGCTGCTTCCAATCTGAGGGGAAGACTGGGCTGACTGAGGAATTCTGTGTCAGTTCAGGGGCGACTATTGCCCTTGTCACCATGCCTTCTCGTTGTGGCTGTGGCAATAGGAGTGTGTAGAAATTGGAGAACTGAGTTCGATTACTTGCCTAGCTAACAGCAGCATCAAGTTTGTTGGCCTCACAGTATATGCCCAGAGCTGACAGGCACTGTGAAAAGCGAGTGTGAGAGAACAATCTCTAGCCCAGGAAGCCTAATGGATAAACAGTCTAGGCCACATGCTGACAAAACAGAAACAAGTCAAATGGAGGAGGTGACCCTAAGCTGTAGTGTGTCACATAGGAGGCTGTTATGGGGCTTGGAGGTGAGGCTGGCCTGTGATACACTGGAAAGCAGCTCTGTGGCCCGATCACAGTCCCCTAGGACCTCCCCCCATCCACACAACCTCACATTTTCTGTGGAGCCTCAGCTTAACCTGTGCCCCTGTCTGGCCCAGGAATCTTCCATCATACACTGGGCATCGGGATTTCTTCGAGGAGGTGGATTTTCTTCCATCTAATGTCTGTTGAGCTCAGGGGCCCTTCGTAGCCCCTGCAGCCTAGTGAATTTCTAACATGGTTGTGGATTACCCACAGGAGCGGCCAGTGGAGGTGGGAGACTGGAGGAAGAATGTGGAGGCCATGTCTGGCATGGAAGGCCGCAAAAAGATGTTTGATGCTGCCAAGTCCCCGACTTCACAGTAGAGGTGCCGGGGGGGGGCTCATCTTTGGGTCTCTCAGAGTCCCCAGGAGACTTGTGTTTGGGGTCCCTCAGAGTCCCCAGGGCACTCGGGATAAATAAGGGATAGGAGGCTGGTGCCACATGCAGGAGAACTCTGAGGAGTCAGGTCTCTTGGGCGCAGGCACCCACTCTAGTGCCTTCAGACACTGGGCATGGCACACCTGTGTCAGGTCCCCTCATCTGCAGACTGGGGCTTGTACCAGATAGGTGGTCCTGGGCCTGGTAGCTTCCATGTGTTCCTAGCTGCAAATGGTTGGATTGGGAACTGTGTGGCTGGGGGACCCTAGGAGATCCTGAGGCAGTCAGAGTCTAAGGTTAGATGTTCCCCAGCTCTAATTCTCCAAGAGTCTCCCATCTTCCACTGTCCTTGGTAATGTCCTTTACTTGTATTCACTCAAAGAAGCACCCTAGTCAGTGCTCCAGGGGGACACCAATTCAGAGACACTAAGCACCCCCCCGCCAGGTTGGGAGGAATTGACAAAGAGGTGGAATTGGGCATTAAAGCCCTGCTGTAGGAGCATGGAAAGGAGGTGCAGTGGGCAGGTTTACAGCAGCACAGAGCAGACAAGGCTCTCTCCCCAGAGCACATCTCAGTCAGGGATAAGGGAGGGTTCACAAAGGAAGGGGAAGGGCTGAGGGTGCAAAGGTCAGCAGCAGTGGGAGGAACCCAGTCATGGAAGATGAGAGGATGGGCTTCAGCCGAGGAGCTCTGGAAGTGTGGAGAGAGAGGGAGCTCAGGTTCTGGGCAGAGCAGCTGAGGAGTCCCAAGGGTGTTGCAAGGGAGAAGCCCCAGGGATGGTGGGGACCATGCACGCTGTGTGTCAGTCAGTGATGCCTAAATGGCACGCATCACTAGGATCTGTTTCAGCATCTCCTCTCTGTCCTTTCAGGTTGGCTTGCTGAATGACTCTGGGGTCATGCTTTGGGTGCCTTCCTCCAGCCCCACTCACCCATCTTTCTGCCAATGCCTGGAGCGTCCCTGCTATGTCCTTCCTCCCTCCAGCCTACATGATCACCTTTGGATCCAGGATGAAATGGCACCCGATGGAGAAGAGAGACGCGAGTGTCTGAGACTTCAAGTCATCAGCATGGGCTTCCAGTAACCCAAGAGGCACACTGGGGTTATCCAACCACGCCGAGGGGCCATAGGCTGGAGAGGGAGGCAGAGAGAACGCCTTCCTTACAGTCCCATCTTGCTACCCCCATCTCTGTTATTAAAAATTCAGGTTCCTGCTGGTTTCCATAGCTCTGTGGTTAGTGCTCAGAAGAAAGTGAAGACAGGGAGTCTGTGAAAAGGGATTTGAAAAACTTCAGCCTTGAGTCAGGAGCGCATAATCAGAATGGAAGGCTAAGGGTTTGGTGGCAGCCTGCTAATGCGCCCCAAGGAATCTTTCTTCCAAGGCACAGTGCCATCACACACGCTCAGCATCCAGAATTTTCAGCTCTCTCAAGCCAGGATCTCTGACAACAGATGTGTCCTAGCCTAGACTCTAGCTGTCAGAGGGGCGTCCCATTTGGTAGCATACCCCTGCTGATTTCCCTAGCCTTCACAAACATGGACTATCCGGTGCCTTCCATGCACCTAACCATTGTGGGCCAACAGGTCAAGGTGCTTCCAGCCTCTCTTTTGATCTGCAGGACCCAGGGCTGAGTTTCCTGCACTCTAGCCTCTCAGGAGGGACATGCTGCAGTTCCATGTCTGGTCACCAGGAGGCTCCATCCCTCATCTCTGGGTCTGGATGCTCAGGTCCTTGCTCTCTGCTCCAAATCACTTCCCCTCTTACTGGATGTGCAGAAGGCTGGAGGAGGAGCACTTCCTGAGTCCTCTGTGTGGACCCTCTGTCCCTTCCCAGAGGGCAAGAGTGTGTCAGGACCCTCAGTTTCTCCTCACACTCCCAGTCAAACACCCCCAAGACTCATTCAAAGTGGTCCTGCCAGTGGTTTGATTTTTGTCCCAGTTCCTTTTTCTATCTCATTAATGTTTGTGCCCCAAACCTGAGAGGGGCTTAACCCAGGGGAGAGGAGTAGGTGTAACGAGGGACTGTGGACATTCCTGTGCTCTTGAATTGTTACCCCACCCCTACTCCCTTTAAAGGAGCAAAGAGCAGCATTCTGGGCCAGAGTGGAACTTGGCTTTTAGGGAGTTGTCAATGGCAGTTCCTGATCTAAGCCTACAGGGAAGTAATTGGTCCCCAGGACTAGTCCCCGCAGAGGCTGAGTTGCCACGGAGATACCAGGCTCTACCCTCTGATCTCCATGTATTATCTGGTATGAATGCCAATGGCTGGTGCAAAGTACGGTGTTGTTACCTCCTGGGGCACAGTCTGGGGCAGGCATGCTTAGTCTGCCTGTGGCAGCGGGGACCAGCAACTTGGGGTGCATTAGGAAAGGCAGCATCTAGCATAGGGTTTTTGCTACAAGCGCATGAGTAGGCAGAGAGTCAGGGGTGTGCCAAGAGCATGCTTACTGTGTGCACATACCTGTAGTCATAGTTACACCCAGTTACACATACACAAACAGAGAGAGAGAGAGGGTGAGAAAGAGCATGTTGGGGAACCTGACAGGGCTGGTTCATGCCACAGAGCACAGGGTGAGGCTTCGTGCCTGGGCAGCCAAGAAACCCACCCTTCCTTGCCTCACGGGCTCCTCCCAGTTGGTCTGGCTCCAAAGCATGTCTCAATGTTTTGTCTCTTCCCAAACCTTTGATAGAACCTGGCCTTGAGTTCCTGAGGCAAATCTCAGTCTGACAGTAGATTATTAACCTAGGGCTTTGACAGACTGGGGTCTCCACCCTGCCCTGTAGAGGTGGGAGACCAGCCCCAATTCTGACTCAAAGCAAACATGGGACACCGAGGGCTGCTAGGAGGTGGGGTTGGGGCTCCCTACACACCTAAGCCTGTGGCCCTCTGGCAAAGGGCAGAGGACTCATGCAGACAACTCCAGAAGGTCAGCAGCCCCGTTCTTCTGCTTCCAGTGCCCTGAGACATTTCCGTGAGGATGGACTAGAGCTCAGACTGATACCCACACTTATCTGGGGAAGATTGAGCCTCTGCATGGCAAGGAGAAGATGGGCTTCAGCAATGGGGGAACTCTGTAAAGGGTCCTTTGTTGAGACCTGATTCTTCATGGATGCCCACAGTCCACATGACCGGATATGGCTATAAGCAGGAGTAAGCCCCGGGGCCTCTCCTTGATTGGCAGCTCCCACACAAGACATGTGACCATGTGCCAGGCACTAACTACTTTAGATACTGTAGTCATTTAACCTTCACATCAGCCCTGCGAGACAGCACTGTCCCCATCCCCATGCCCCAGGGAGGCACAGCGCAGGAAGTCTAAGGACTCGCTATAGTCACAAAGCAAGGAGGGAGGCAGAACTTAGCCAAATGAGTCTGCCAGACTCCAGACTCTCATTCACTATTTCCAGGGCACTGTTTGCAGTGATAACAAGGACAAATTTACCATGCCAAATGCTGTATCAGAATTTGTCATACATTCTCAGAAAAGCTTGGAGGTAGAGCTCTAGAAACGGAGCCCTTGAGGGCCTAGGATACTAGGATATAAGGGGCCAGAGTTTGACAGCTGTGACTTCACAGGGGACCCCAGTTCCACTTGTCTTGGGGCTTTCTCTTTTCTAGGATCAGTCTTGCTTCAACAGAGCACAACTAGTTACTGCCCAGGAAGGACTCCACACTAGAATCCTACCCATATACCATGGTGTTCTCATTCCTACCAAAGTGGAAGCCATTATGTGGGAGGCAAGACAGACCTACATGGGCAAAGGGGAGGTCTTCTTCAAATAGTGGGACCTAGGCTGAGGGTAGAGGCCCGGGACCTTCTCAGGTAATGTCTGGTGTGAACAAACCCACAGCAGCTGTGTGGGCATGCCTCTCTCTGGAGCTGGAGATGGCAGGATGTTCCTCCCTCCTGGTTAGGAATGACCAGGGCAGGATGACACCTGCTACCACCCTGCCTATCTTAGAGTTCTCAGGAGGCCAGTTGTTGTTTTTCCTTTCTCTCATGAGGTGCCTTGTCCCCACTGGTCCCAGGGCCCCAAGCCCGGCGGTGTGTCTGATTCTCACTCAGTGCCTGGCGCACACAGGGCAGATCTGTACTCAGAACTTCTGGGGCTAAAGTGTAATTCTGAAGGAGGGGCCAGGTTAAACATTAGCCACAATGGCCCCCCGCGAAGTGAGTCACACCCCCCACAGGGCTCTGGGCTGGGCAGCCATGGGGGCAGCTTTGTTCCAGGTGGGTGACCAAGCTGCTGAAATCTGGGACAGGTCTCTGGAACCCGTGCAGACGACAGCTTCCTCTCCTGACTCCCTCAGGGTTCTCTTTCCTCAAAATGTTTGCCAGTCTGTGGGGCCTACACACAGAGAGGGTCAGGGGTTCCTTATTCCCAGGATATATGCCCAAGCTGACTTGTGCCCCAGACCCCGAGACTGAGGCAGACAGGATGGACTTTGGTGACCCTGTGTCATTGGCACAGAGTGTTACAGTCAATGTGCAGAAGCATTCAGAAGGAAAATGACTTCTCAAGGTTGCACAGGACTAGCACACAGCTCCCCTGACTCCCGTCTGCTTGGGAAACTGAGTGAAGGAAAGTGTTGGTTTTTCCAGCCAGAGGCTGAGACTGGGGAGTCTGTTCATCTCAGGACTTTGCCTGACTCCAGTGCCAGCAAGTGGCCTCCCTCACTGATGGGACCAGTACAGGCTTGGCGAACCTGGCCCTTTGCTTTGGGTTCAGAAGTATGCCTCCCTTGGATGACAGGCAGGTGTTTCAACTTTGATCCCCTGGGGGTAAAGTTGTGTGAAAATGCCATGGCTGCTTAGAGGAAAGGTGAGCCTGCTGCCACTGGTTAGTGGGGTACACACACTGTGTGGTCTGGTGCTGATGGTCTCCTGAGGACGTCCTCCCAAATGGATATTTGTGATCCTAGCTCATCGGCTGTGTTCTGCTGAGGAGCCACTACCACAGATGCTTGGGGGGTCCCAGAGCTAATGTAGAAAAGGGGAAAGGGCTGTGGATCTTCCAAAGCATGCATATCACCAAGTTGTTATTTTAGTATTAAGATAGCCTCTGTGTGCTAATTGTTTTCTAATGTCTTCTAAGACAAGGTCTCCTTGTAGACTGGGCTGACCTTGAACTCAGATCCTCCTGAGGCACGGACCACTCTGTCTTCTAATGTTCTTAAGTCACAAATTAAGACACTGGCAATACCACTTCAATAACCAAAAGTCAGGGACCACTGGTCAGGGGTCCTTGGGATGTGGGTGTTGTTCATTTTTTCCTGCTTCTCCAACAGTGCCAAAGGCACAGAGGCTGCTCAGTGGAGATGGAAAATGGAGCCAGAACTGAAATGTCAGGGTGTAAAGATCAGCTGATTGGGGCTCGGGATCCCCCAGATTTCCATTCTAGCATTCCTGGAAAAGATGCCCTATAAGGCTTGTGTTTGGGGGATTCCAGAGCCTGGATGTCTGTTGTGGGGTATCTCAGAACCTCAAGGAAGTGAAAAAGAGGGGTGACCTCTGCCTTATCTTTGGCTGTGAAATGACAGAAAACCCCTGCCCTCAGTCAGGGGCTTCCCACTCAGCGGGCTTTGCCTTGACGGGTTTTCATTGTAGGAAGTGATCATCACATGCTGACGTTTTAAACATTGTGTAAATAAAGAATTATAAGATGAGCACCCCTCTGCACTACTTACTTATTTTTATGGTGCTGTGGCTTGAACTCTTGGGCATGCAGGCAAGATCTCAGTCACTGAACTACGCCCTCATCTCCCAACCATTCAGTTTCAGATCTAGGATATTGTGAAATACCTTTGAAACCCTTGGGCCCTTCCCTCATCATAACGCCTTCCTCTCCATAAAGGTAAATAAACACAATATTCAAATTTGTGTTTACAGGAATCTTCCTTCTCCAGGATCTGGCTTTCCACAATTTCAGTTATCTGTGGTAACTCTGACCCAAAAATACTGAATGGGAAAAAAATTCCAGAAACATGTAATTCATCCATTTAAAATCTCACATTATTCTGAGTAGTGTAATGAACTCTTATGCTGTCCTGCATAGAACCTGATTTCTCTTGTCCTGTGTGTCCTGGTATAGCTTCTGATTGTTAGCCATGTGGCCACCTCTGTTCCCAGATAAGCTGTGTGATATTACAGTTCTTGCCTTTAAGTCATCCCTATTTTCTTATTGGCTCCGAAGCACAAAGGTCTTATATCTGGCAATTTTATCACTGTGTGATTACAATTGTCTCTACATCCCTCCCCCCACCACACCCCCGTTTTTTGTATTTCAGAGTGTTCTGGAACTCACTATGTAGCTTAGGCTGGACTCTAGCCCCTGGCAATCCTTCTACCTCTGCCTCACAAGTGCTGGGATTATAGGTATGAACACTCCCTGCCCCCACTTGCTCTGTTTCATTAGTGGGTTTTTTTTTGTGGTGGTTTTTTTGTTTGCTTGTTTGTTTTTTTGCTTGCTTGCTTGTTTTCTGTGAGGTGATGAATCCAGGGCTTTATAATTGCTAAACATATGTTTTCCCATAGAGCACCACTGCCAGCCCCTTATTCTTAGCCATTCTTTGTAATCTCCTACTGTGTCTATGTTATAAATCAAGCTTTCTCTTAAGCATGTATGGGAAAAACATCACATACAGGGTTGGGACTCTCTGTAATTTCAGCCATTCCCTAAGTCTTAGATCCTCTGAGGATAGGGACTGCTGCACAATCCTCTGGCTGTCTTTGTACATGTCTACATGTTTATGAACCCCTAATCTGTGCACTGCTGAGGTTCGTGCCTTCCTGCAAGCTTTAGATAAATGCATTCATTTTTCTTTTTCTCTTTCAACACCAGGTCAAAAATTTACCCCTCAGCAGTGTGTTCATTTTCACTGCCAAGAAAAGATGAGATGATGGAGATACCATCCTTTATTCATTCCTTTCCAGGCTTCTGTGTCCCAGTAGCGCTTTTCTGAACAGTCACGGGCCGGGCCTCTCCTCTGGTGTTCATGTCCAAGAATCTTTTCTATCCAGGAATGCAATGGTTGGAGAACAAGAACATAGTCACCTTTGCCAGCTATGCCACTTACACTCCCTTTGCAACCCTGAGAGCTACTGAGGCACCATACCCTGGCTTTACCTGACCCCAGAGGTCAGGGGTCTAGATGCCTGGAATCCCCTCGATCTCAGCTTCCTCATGACTAAGACTACAAATGTCACCTTCAGTGGTACAGATTTTCTTAAATAAAATTAATGTACTTCTCCAAACTGTTCTTAAGCACCCAGTGTGCTCAGCAAAGTGTTAAGGGGACACTGAGGGGAGATTCGTTTTCAAGATATTTGGGAAATCAGGAAGACATGGGCATAGATACCAACTCTGTGTTCTTTTCTCTTTCCTACTCAATCCTTGTACTTGGGTTATGGGGGACACAATGCCAAGCTGTCTCCTAAGCTCCTACACCAACATCCAAAGATCTCCTGGACAGCTCCTCCTAAGACTTTAAATTCAAATGGGTATTGGGGGCAGCGGACCATCTGACAATGCCGAGATAGCACCCCAAACCGAGAATTATCGGGTTAAAGTATTAAGAAACCCTCTGTAGTCTATAGCCAACTTCCTCCCTAAGCCCTCTGGAATTCCTGGTCCTCTGAATCCCTGGCTCCACTCATCAGCTCTGGCAATCACCTCTGACAGCTCAGCTTTCCTATGCTCCTGCTAGCCCCACCTCCTGCACAATGTTAACTTTGACTAAACCCCCCTTCGTTTCTTTTGTAGATTACAAAAAAAAAATAGCCCCCTGGCTCATGCCTTTAATCCCAGCGCTTCCAGGCTTTAGGAGGCAAAGACAGGTGGATCTCTGGAGGCAATTACGCCAGCTCTGACTTCTCATTCTGTGGGTTGGGTAGTACTCATCCTTCTTCCGGAGCAGGGTCTGCAGTAGCCGTTGGTTCCGTTTCTGATCTCTCAGGGAAGGTAAAATTCCCATCCAGGTACCTGATCCCGGCTTGACCTGATCAGTCAGGAGGTAGGTGCACCTAGTGCTGCACCCACCCAAATGGGTGCCCACGGGTGGTGTCCGAGTTGCCTTAGGTTGGTGCAGTATTAGTCTCAGTTATCTACGGCCCTCATTCTTCCTGGGGGAGCAAAACTGCTTCTATGGCACAGTTAAGCCCTGCCCCTTAGCCTACGGTGGGGTATCAGAGAGCAGGGTCCGTGCCTTTGTGCATATATTTTTATAGCCGTGTGCACTCCCTCCCTGTTGGCGGGTTTGAGCCTCATCTCCTGTTGGGAGAGGCTAGCTTTCTAGGGGATGTTTCTCATGAGCGCCTGCTCATCTCACCAGAGTCTTTAAGAAAGTTTCTGACTCCTGGGGTGTTCTCTAGGAGTCCCCACTTCCTCACAGCTGCCGGTACTCTACACTCGAGATTACGGTACCTGCTCTAACTTTTCTGTTCAGCTTCCAGCTATTGGGTTTCTGCGGACTAAGTCGATTTCCAGGCAGCAAGCTCAGCCTGACCCCATCTTTGGGTCCCGCCCCCTGCCCCACTCCCTGGCACTCCGGACCGCGACTCGGAGAGAAGACGCGGGCCGGCGCCAAGCTGGTCCAACTGGTTCTGAGCAGGAAGTCTCCCGCCCTCGCCCCCAGCAGCAGTGCAACCCCGCGCTAGCCCCGGCTTCGGTGCAGTCCGCAGTCCGGTGGACAGTCCCGCAGAGCGGCCGCGCTGGAGAACCGCCCCGGCGGAGATCAGCGCGGCTTTGTCTGGGACGCCCACACCCCAGAGGCAGCTCCTGGGGCCGGCGAATGGGAGCGCGGCGGAGAGGGGCAGAGCCGGGCTGAGATAAGCGGCCATGTGACCCCTACCTGGCGCGGGGGAGGGGCCGCAGGTGAGCAGCGGAGCGCGGAACTCGGCACGCGGCGGCCGCGGGGCTCGGCAGCATGTCGGTCAGCAGAAAGGACTGGTCCGCGCTGTCCAGGTGAGAGCGGCCACCGAGGCTGGGTGGGCCGGGGCTGGGGTGTAGTCTCGCCTCTTCGGATCTCCTCTCCCGGACACAGGCCTGCTACCCTGGCGGAGCGGGACCCTGGTCTTGTTGCTTTTCGTGGGGACAGACTTGAGACCAAACTCTCGACCCCTCAGATGACAGGGAGGGTGGTTTCCCTGCTCCGCAGCTTCCTGTCCCCTTTGGTCCTAAATAATAGGCTAGGAGGGTGCCACTGTCTGTGAGGGCAAAGGAACATTTTACGGGGCTGGGAAGGTCCAAGAGTTACCCCAAGCCTTATTCTTGAGTGGACCCCCAGTCTCTGCTCCTCTCTAAAGAGTTTTAGAGTGGGTCTAGGGAGTGTCCTTTAGCCCCACCTAATGGAGTCAACAGAGCCGGAATCTGTGACTAGGGTCAGAGAAAGCAGCTCCCCCATCTTAAGAGAGGCTCAGATTCTCAGCTCGCATTTGGGGTGGCATCTACTCTGGGAGCAGGATAGTTGCCATCCCTGTCCGTGTTGCCATCTAAGTTTGTGAACTGGTCCCATTGGGTCAGAAACTGTATGTGCTATGCCTGCCTGCTGGACACCCTATCAGGGTCAGAGCAGCCTAGGAGGGGTAGGGTACCTAAGAGGCAGCCCCTCTCTTTGTGCCTCCTCTTGGAGCTGCCCCCTCCCTCTCCAGAACCGTTGAAATGAGCATCTTTCCTCCCATGTCCTTCCACTGAGTCCCTAACTTGGAATGCATCCTTTGTCCTAAGGGAGCAGAGGCCCACACTCCAGTCAGGGTAAAATTGGCCTCTTGTCCTCTCTCAAGTGGACTTTAGGTCTTCAGGCCTACTATGGGGTCAGAGCTATCTCTGTAGGTGCAGCCTAGCAACACTCTAGCAGCAAGGGTACCACAACCTTGCTTATCAAGGCATCTCTCACACATTTCCACCACCTAAAATCTGCTGCCCCTTGGGGTCTCCCTGAGGGCTTCAGAGGGTTTCGCTTTTTTCTTTCTTTCTTTCTTTCTTTCTTTCTTTCTTTCTTTCTTTCTTTCT
>LOJH01000387.1:2439-27462 GCA_001685095.1 Ellobius talpinus | reverse complement strand
AGAGAGAGAGAGAGAGAGAGAGAGAGAAATACACACGAGCAGTCCCACCTAGTGGATAAGATCAGGACTGCAGGAAGATGAACTTGCAAGAGCTGACTGACCTGTCTTGGTTCTCTTGTATCTTCCTTAGGAGGAGGGAAGAACAGAAAGCAGCAGGTTTCTCTCCAGGGTTCTCTGCCCCTTCCTTGCTTCCATGTGATGAGATTGGAAAGTCTCATCTGTTTCAGTGCTTATTCTTAGTCCTTTTGTTTACTGGGTCATCTGTTCACCCATTGGTTGAATGTGCCTTGTGTCTTGATGTATGCCAGGCCCTGGGGAAGAGGCCATATGCCTGAGGTTGACCAGTACCCTCAGGGCTCTTGGTTAGTGGAGAGGCAGATAGGAACACAGGTTGTAACAGGTACCTTGGCTGGGGTGGGATGGTAGTGGAAGGGCTTTGAACCCACACAGAAGGGTGAAGGCAGGTACTTCCAGATTAAGACTTTTAATGAAGGCTTGGCACTTTGGGGGGCGTTATTCTCAGGAAGAAGATGCATCCTGGGAGGTAGACTCCTCACTGGAGAGGGGACATGGACTTGCCTAAGACCCTCACTTACCTTCTCATTTCAGATGAGCCCCAGGAAAGACAACTCAGAAACAACCTTAACCCGCAGGTGAGCTGCCTGGTGGCCTGACTCTTTTTTCTGGCTATGCGTTTATCTGTTCTCACCTGCCATTGGTGTGCTAGGCTGTGCCACAGCATACATTAGGGAAGGTGCAGATTTTGCCTGGGATTCTAGATCTGACGGGGTGACAGGATTAATAGGAGGCCCTGGGGTTGGTTGAGATGATGCTGGGAGGCAGTGCCATGACAGCTTGTGTGCTGTCGGGGAGTACTTGTCCTGTGGTCCCCAGGAGAGTTGCCTGGAGCAGACGTAGCTTTGATGGGTCTCTGAAGAGGAAGGAGGCTTTGGTCTATCTCTTTGGGGTGAGAAAGGGTAAGAGAGCCTTCCAGAAGGGAGACTATGGTTAGGACAAAGAAGGAAAAGACTTGGCTGTGGCAGGCCTAGAGCGGTGGCCAGGAACTTGCATGCTTAGTAATTACCCTTGTATCACCGAGCCAAGTAGATGGAGGATAGAACATTGCATGGGGGAGGGGGCGGGAACAAAAATAAGATCTAAACTTTAGTGCTGGTGTAGAAGTTTCACCCACCTGTGCCGTACTTACCTATCTGTTAAACCTTTAATAAGGGCTTATGTTCCTAGGCCCAGGGTTGGGAGAGGGGACGGAGCAAGATGAGAACAAAGACAGGACAGTGGCTAACCTCAAGTGACTCACTTGAGACCATTAAACCCATAGCCACCCAGGCAGGCAGATGCAGGGACAGCAGTGTGAGCCAGGAGGGGGGAAGCACAGGAGCTATGGTGACCTCGCAGACTGTGAGAACTGAGGTGAGTGGAAGGGACAGGGTGTGAGAGGAGGAGGCGGCAGGAAGGGAACAGTGGGAAGCTC
Organism: Ellobius talpinus; assembly: GCA_001685095.1. Lineage (NCBI taxonomy): Eukaryota > Metazoa > Chordata > Mammalia > Rodentia > Cricetidae > Ellobius > Ellobius talpinus. The sequence goes on along the minus strand of LOJH01000387.1, from coordinate 25,970 downwards.
GTCTGATACTCAAATGCTCCTTGGAGTAGACAGGCTGTTCCTCAGAGGTGCGGAAGTTCCTGGAGTCTATAAACTTCACCCTGACCAAGTCATTGCAATCCTCTCTGCAACAGAGGTGTCTTCATCAGTCCCTCTTGGCCCGCATGATGGGGTATTAGGGGTTGTTCTTCAAGCCCTGGGGGCAGGCCTGGCCTCCCTGTGGGGACAGAGTCTCAGCTGGTTCATCTCAAATCTGTCTTCCCATCCTCCAGCGCCAGTGTGAGGCTGCCAGCTAGCACAGTGAAGCTGGGAGAGAAACTGGAGAGATACCACACAGCCATACAGGTAGGAGTGGAGGATTCCTCCGGAGCCCATGCCAGGGTGGAGGGCACTATTTATGAACATTACAGCTATGGCTCAGCCGCTCTCATCTCTGATTTACAGAGATCCGAATCTGTCAGGTCTCCAGGCTCCTCCCGCACTGAGGTTCTTGTGACTCCTGCCGGTGTAGCCAGCAAGCGCCACCTCTTTGAGAAGGAGCTGGCAGGCCAGAGCCGCACAGAACCAACCATCAGAAAGGTGAGGGTCAGATCCCAACTGCTGGGGCTCTAGGCTGACATCCTTGGAGCCTGGGCCTCAGCCTCAGCAGTGTTAGAAACTGTATTCTGATTGAGTCTCCTTAACTGGATGCAGAACTCCCCAGGGTGGGACCTGTCCCAGCTACACATAGCTTGTGCTAAGTGGATATTGTGGTAGAGAGACTCTCATTCCCATTCTGGGGCCTCTGGAAGAGCCTTAGTGTTATCAGGGACTCCAAACCTTAAGGTGGGAGTTTTCTTTCTAGGAGAATCTGCGACTGTCAGGGGTTGTGACATCAAGACTTAACCTGTGGATCAGCAAGACCCAGGATTCTGGAGACCAGGGCACTCAGGTACCCTTACCCACATAGCAGGTCAGAGGAGGGATAGGCCCAACAGCAATGGGTCATTTCAGAAGTGGAGCTGGTGGCAAGGGGTATAGGGTAGAAACCCCACCTGTGGGTGCGAGCTGACAAGAGGGGTGGGTCTGAGTCCTTGTCTCTTCAGGAAGAACAAAGACATCAGGAAGGGCAGGTGGGGGTCCCAAGTCCCTCTTTATTCTTGAGTTCTCGGTCTCTACTCTGATCAGGAGGTACAGAAGGAGGCATCCGTCACCAGGAGGGCTCAATGGGGAAACAAATTGGCCATGTCCCTGGATGCCGAGGTGGGTGGGGCAGAAGGTGCCCAGCCCTGAGATTTGAAGCCCCCCCCAAACCTATCCAAATGCACAACTCTAACTGGGTTGCAACTGAGAGGTCTGAGTACCTGGGTTCTGTCCACCTGTGTGTGCTTTAGATGACTTTCCCATAAGAATAATGGGAGCCCTGTTCTGGCTTGACTGAGCTATAGCTTAGCAAAGCCTGCCCCATCTAACTGTAAGGTTTTGGGTACTTACCCAGTGTGGGTGGGCGGAGGCTTGGTTGGCCAAAGGGTTATCTTGTCCAGAGGTGCCCTTCCCCCATAGTCTCATGAACCCCTTTTCCTTGTTCTAATTGGCCTTTGTCCCACAGGTGTGAAAGCCCTGCCAGGACAGACATGCAGACATGTACCCCAAGGGCCCTTCTTCATGCCAGCTCCTGGCCTGCAGCACTCCTGACCCTTGTTCCCATTCCCTTTCTGTCTCTCAGCCAGTATGGTCAGGGTCCCTGGGGGCCAGGAATATGAATGTCACACCTCTGGCCCCTCCCCAGCCCTGCCGGGGGGGCAGATGTGCTCTGATGCTTTCTCCAGATGCAGGCACTCTCTACCCTGAGCCCAGAGGGACCCAGAACACAGCTCTGGCACACCAGCCACCGAGCCTCCATGTCCTGTCTAGAGACGGCCCCTTTCTCCTGCTCACTGCCAGTATCAGGCTGGGGTGTTTTGCCAACTCCAGAGTTATCTGTCTTACCTGCTCCCAGTGGGTACTCTGTGTGCCTGTGATGTTCCCTCACCAAGTCCTAGACTTGGTCACTGCTCTTTGAGGCTTTTTCAAGCCAGACTGGAAAGGAGTCACCAGGCATTGGCCACATGCTGCATTTCCTGCTTTGCTATCCCCCCTCCACCTGCCCTGATCCAGAGCCCAGTGCCTTTTTTGTATTACCACTAGTCTTTCGCTCAGAAAAATCTTTTCTCAAGAAGGATCTGATAAACTCATTCATTCTCAGGACAGACACTGATGGGTCTGTCCCCGTAGGTTTTGTTTTCCTTCTGGGTCAGCTGCAGGGAGAGGGGGGTCACTGGCTTTGGTGAAAGGAAGAACTCTGTTCCTATCTTCTGTCATATTAAGGTGGTAGGCTTGTCATCAGTGGTCCTAGCTTGGTGATTTAATAGTTCGGACCTGGGGCCTGGAGAGACAGCTCAGCAGTTAAGAGCCCTGGCTACTCTTCCAGAGAAACCTAGGTTCAAGTCTCCAGTACCTATGTATCAACTTACAAATGTTCGGAACCCCAGTTTCAGGGGATCTGTGGGCCCTGCATGCACATGGTGCATGGTTCTACATGCAAGCAAAGCACACACAAAATAAAAACATTTGAAAGTACAGAATGGCCACATATCTTCACCCCATCTTTTCCACCAGGCTTCCTCTTCCCAGGTCAGTACAATGGCCCCTTATGTGTGTGTGTGTGTGTGTGTGTGTGTGTGTGTGTGTGTAGAATGCTGAGCCACCCCAAAACACACAGCAAACCAAGAAAGGCAGCCCAGTGCCCTGCAGCTCCATTATGGCTGGAGTCTGAAGGCGGTCTTAAGTAGTTACAGTTCTTACTCCCAGTGGATTGCTTTGGTTTCACCTAGAACCAGCTTGAGGGAGAGCAGGTGCAAAGGCAGCCTGGGGCAATCGCCCAGCTTCAGAACATGGCTAATAAGTGCTAGCACCGGGTCCCTGCTCCCCTAGTTCATGGGGCAGAGGCAACCAGTCCCACTTGTCTTTGTGTCTTGGGTGAATGCCCCTATCTTGGGTCCTATAGTCCAGAGGACAGAGACCCTCAGATCCTGTATGTGCTCATTTATGAGTACCCAGAGCTGGCTTACCTCTGTGAGTTGCCTGCAGCTGGTCTCACACTTTTGCTGGACCGGGTGGGGGGAGCAGGGGGATGACCCTGAAGACCTTCCTGGAACACCTTGTACATCCTGCCAAGGACTTGATCTGCAATTGAGGGTGAGGGTTGTTGGAAATCTGGGCAAAGAGAGGTGGTGACTGTGGGCCACCTGGACAATGGAAGCAACTGCTGTAACTACTCTGGTTCTGCTGGGCACTTTGACTATGACCCCATGCTCTTCCCTTCTCTGAATCCCAAGAGTTCAAGCAGATGATCTCACATGACTTTGGGGTGTTCATGTTGCAAATTTTGGGTAGTGCCTTGGCAGGTGAACTTTCGTAGCTGGCAGAGCTGTCCTACAGACTCTTAGGAGAGGCTCGTGGGTGCTCCACTCAGACAATGGAAGGGATGTTCATCAGGTTCAGGCTCAAAGTGGTATGACCTCTGCCTGAATTCCCTCTTTGGGGTGCCCATTGTGAGCAGGCTGCTGGGGAGCGTGTGGCAGCAGCTCCACTACTCAGCTCCTCCTGCCACTGGCTTTGCTCTGGAAGGAGCTGATGAACAAGGGTGTGGAGGTGGCTAGGGTTAGAGGGTTGTGTGTGTGTGTCTGTGGTGACATCTGTGTGTGTGAGGTGACATCTGAGTGGTGTGTGTGTGCACGTGCGTGTGTGTGCATGTATGGTGTATGTGTGTGCGTGTGAGGTGACATCTGAATGGTGTGCATATGTGTGCGCGTGCGCGTGTGTGACGTGACATCTGTGTGCATGCTTGTGTGTGGTGACATCTGTGTGTGTGTATGAGAGAGAGAGAGAGAGAGAGTCTGAGGTGACATCTGAGTGCCCCCTAGAGGTAAGTCTGCTCTGCTGCTGCAATGGCCTGGGCACCTTCCTCGGATTTGTACCCCAGCATGCACCAGCCCACATGCTTCATATCACCGCATTTCTGATTTTCTGCCGAGTTGCCTGTTTTCTGTGATCTAGTCACTACAATTACTTGTAATGACCATCCTTTAAGTTGCTTCTGGAGCCTCCCCATTATACACCAGTGTGGTTGCCAAGCAGTGACTATCAGGATGACGCCCCACACCTAGGACCCCAGATATGAAGAACCCACTGGTTTTCCAGGAGAAGGGTGCTCTGTGTGGGCTGATGCCCAGGTCCCTCTCTCAGGCATCCATGAAGACTGGCTATGGCCTGTCTGAAAGGTTATCTGTTGGCTTCCTTGGAAAGTAGTTTAAGTTCAGGGAGGGCTTAGGAAAAGCAACTCCTAAATTCCAGGAGATTCTAGACTGAGATACAATGCAACATGGGGCTTGGTGGGCTTAAATGGGAGGGGGAAGCTGGCTGCCATGCTCTTTATGAGGTCAGCCTGGCTCCGTCTCACTATCCCTCTCAGTATTCCCCCTCCCTCTGCCTTTCCCAAGCTCCCCCCAGCTTTCCTGAGCCCTCCCTTTCCTGGGATGCTGCCCCTAGGCCTGTGGCTCTAGCTGGTCCTGTTGCTGACCTGCTGGTAACACAGAGATGCACATGGCTTGGGATAAGCCTGGAGCTAGGGATCAAAGTCACTGGGCTCAGAGACTGCTAGGGACCACAGGAAGGGAACTGTGTCAGCTGAATAATGGGTAAGTTGGCTAGTAGGGTGGGCATTTGTGTGCAGAGGGTCCTCACAAAGACTTTCACACAGAGGCAGCCCTGTCCCTCTTAAGTGGTGGAACTAAAGGAGAGGCTGGGCACATGGTCAGGAGAGAGGAGAAGGGCAGAGGCTGGGCGAGTCCAGTGTGGAAAACAAGAGAATGAGTCACTAACCATGTCTGGAGGAGTCAGGGATCTCAGGGGTTGGGGCACCTGGGAAGCTGGGCCTGGTCCATGGAAGTATTCATTCTTCAGCTCCTGTAGGGCCTGCTGAGAAGACTGGGGGTGGAAGGAGGGAGACTGTGGGGAGGGTCAGTTGCTTCCAAACTTAGTTTGTTTCAGTTCTATCACACCTGAGTCCCACCATACTAGTCACCCCTGTGGGCTGGTGGCCTTCAACATTCAGGCTGCAGCAAAAGCTGGGTCCTGATCTCATGGACCTTTTGATCTAGTGGGCAAGTCGGACAAAGTTGCTCACCATGACCCCAGTCTCTAACCCCGAGGAGAGACCCAATGATCCTCTGTTCCCCACTCTACTCCTGTTGCCAGACTATGGAGACTTGTCATTCTGGTGCTTAGCCTCCTCTGGCAGTTGGAGACCACTCCTGTGAGGAGGACATGGTGTGTGACTCGGGGCTCATGGAGATGACTTTCCGTGTGCTCTTCCCAAGGCCTGAGAGCCTACCATCTGCCTGAAGCCACTTGGTTCAGCAGAAGCAGCAGCAGCGGCAACTAGCAGCCCAGAAGATGCCTTTCCCCCAGCTCTTGTCTTCTGCTCCCCAGGACCCGCCTAAGAGGCTCTTGGAGTGTCTCTGAGGTTGACGTCTACCCCAACCCTGCTCCCAGCCCTCCCCCTCTGGGCCTGGGCTTTGGCATCTGCTTTATCAGAATTCTCAAGAGGGACAGCTGGTTTATGTTCCCAGCATATCTGCTCTGGTTTTAAATAGCTTATGTGGGCAGCTGGAGGACCACATGAGCTTATATGGCGTGGGGTACTTGGTCCTTTAGCCCTGTGCCTGGCACCTGCCAAAATAGCAGCCAACACCCCCCATTGTGCCGTTCCCCCCCATCTCCTGCAGCACATTCCTCCCACCACAGGGCTTGGCTCTCAAGGCCCCAGCCCACATGCCTGCTTAAAGCCCTCTCCATGCCCTGCCCTCGGCCAGTCCCTGCCGAGGCTAAGCAGACACCTCAGGACCCGTGTGCAGTCCCTGTTTAGAGGTAAGACCAGGGGGAGGCCCTGGGAGAGGGCAGAGGCAGGTGGATTCAGCTCTGGCACTTTCCCCTGGTCTGTGCTTGTGTCCATTCTGAGTGGTCACAGGGTTGATGGGAATCCATGGCGCTGTTTTCAGGATAGACTCCAACCAGAGTGCTGTGGAGTGGGAGAGCCTGCATCCTTGATGGGAAGTGAATGGGAAGTCCTGATCGGCCACGAAAGATAGTGTGTGGTTTCGAAGTCTTGAGTAGATTGCTTTCCCTCCCCAGATCTTATTTTTTTCATAAGTAGAGTGGCCTAGATCATTGTTGGGTCACTAAATACAACAGAACCCTAACCATCAGGGATCCCCAGATTGTTCAGTCTGTCTCCTTGACTCTAGGATAAGGGCCACCTGAATCTTTTTTCTAGAGGCCCAGAGAGCAGGGTAAGACCATGGCTATATTTGCCAATGAATCCTGGTGACTCAGCTCTCGTGCCCAGGAACAAAGATGCTGCTCTGGAAGCAATGAGAAAGGTCAAACGTCCAGGGGCATGTGGGCCTGATGGGGTTTCTCCAAGTGGATGCTCTATATCCACTGGGCATCAGGGACTGGGTGTGAGTCCACTCCTGGAGGAGGCCAAGGGTGGCTAGCATGGGGTGGTGTGTGTGTGTGTGTGATGAGTCCTGATCCCTTTCCCAGAAGAGGGGAGCTAAGCTTGTCAACATTGGAAGGGTATTCCTGGGACCCACTGTGCCCCTTCCAGTGTGACCCTTGCCCCATCCCAACTTGCCCTTATGGTTGCTCTTGTTCTGTGCCTTTGCATCGTAGGCAGGTTTTCTGACTTCTGGGTGCATTGAAGGATTGTTTGGGAGGTAATTGCTTGGAGGCTAAGAAATGTCCAGCACATTCCTCAGGGAGTTCAGCTGGGAAGCCACCTGACCTCCAGGATTCCTCCTCTGACCCTCTTCTCACAGGACAGGTCCTCCTCCTCTGGGCAGAAAAATCTGAGGGGATCAAGTTGCCTATGCCCCACCCCTTCACCCTCTGCTGATTCTTCAGCTAGTGTCCTGGGCTAACAGCTGTAGCTTTAGGAAGATCCCCAGTTCAATGCTTTGGACAAGGGCCAAAGGACAGAGCCTACGCTCCTCAGAAACTGCAAGGCTAGAATCTGAAGCTGATCTATTTCATAGGTAGATTAAAAGTTCAGAGACATTTAGGGACTTGCCTAAGGATGCACAGTAAAAGCTAGGTTTAAAACTCAGATCTTTTGATCCCCAAAGAGAGTCCTCTATTGTTTTGCTTTATTACCCATGAAAGATGACCCCTGACAGATGGTAAGAAGCTGGAGGAGGGTTGGGTTCTTGGGACATACTCACATCCACCCTCCAGCTTCCCCATTTCCTCTCCTTCTGTAGCCCTCAGGCTCAGCCTCCCCCCCCAAGCTTTTTTTTTCCTGGTCTACCTGACTTAGGTGTGCCCCTCAGCTGGAAACATTCCCCAGACTCTGCAGTCTGTGGTCAGTGTTCTATTTTGGGAGCTAGATGGTGTTCCTGGGGGCAAGGTGGGGAGTCCAAGTTGCTCCTACCTCCTCTGATCTCTGCAAGATGCCCAGTGGCTCTAAGCTGGTGGGAGGGCAGGAGAGAAGCTGGCAATGATAAGCCTTTGGGGCAGCCACACACCTCCCCCCAAGAACTCTCCCTATCACCCCGACACCCCCAGGTTCCTCACAAGTTCTGACTACTCCCCTGAGGTTTGGACAAGGTTCAGGGCTCAGGAGTGGCCATACTCATCCTGAGATCCAGGTGGAGGTTGTTTGGTGTTCAAGTCTCCTCTTAGAATACCGTCCCACTCGTTGAGACATCTTACACATTTGAGGTCCCTTTTCCACTATCATATGGCAGGGTGGGGTGATATGCTGCACAGGGCTGCTGTCCAGAGTTCCACTTGAGCAGGGCCCCACCCCACAACTGTCTGTCCTACTCCACTAACCCTATCCAGTAGAGGGAGCAGAGCGGGGGACTTGCTGCGCTTGTCCCCAACCAAGCAGGCCTGGACCAATCCCAAGTTGCAGTGAGTTCTGAGTCTGAGACAGTCTCTGCTCAGAACATCTGGCCAATGCCAGCTTCCAGGAAACCATCTAGTCTCGAGGGTGGCTTTGTCCTGACCATCAGCTCAATTCAGCAGCACCTCGCCTTTCATGGTTGCCCATAGATGTGAGCTTGGGTTGGGTCTCAGCCCTCTTCCCTGCATTGGATATACAGGGAAGGCTGGAGAAGGCAGGGGTGAGACCATCCAAGTCCCACCCTTTACACTGGCAACATGGATCAGGCTGCAGGGGGTGGCTTCAGGATGGGCAGGAAGCACCATGTGGGGGTGGTCCTGCCAATCAATATGTTCCTGTCGCTCCTGAGGCCACCACATTGTGTGGTCCTTCTCCCTTCTAACTCTAGTGTCAGGAAGGATTGTTGCAAACAACAGGAAGCATCACCCACATTTCAGGCAACGTTATGGTGTCTCTGGGTTAGGCACTGCTGTGCCTCCAGGAGCTGGGTTATAATAATACAGGTTGAGTTTGTTCTCGGCCCAGGCACTTCACACTGTCTCTAATCTGTTCATTCTATTGCATACACCGCAAGGGAGGGAAAATTTCCCAAAGGGAATTATGGTGTAGGAAAATAAGATGACCTTTTGAAGGTCACACTCAAGGTTACCAGATGACTCTCATACTGAAGCCTTGCTCTTCCACCTCTCCCTGTGGCATCTTATGATTATGAGTGCACATAAACACACCTGGTCATGCCTGGGCATCTACTCATTAATATCCGCGGGGTCGTCATAGGATTCCTTAGCTGGGATGTCTGTACTCCTTCCATCATTCAGAGAGAACCGAGGTTCAACTGTGCTACAAACACACCAATACCTCAGCAAACTAACAGAAGAGAGCCTGAACCCAGGGCTGTCCCTGCCACAGTTACAGGAATAGCTAAGCCAGTCTCCCAGGGAGGCTGTAAAGCTGGGATCTTTATTGAGATTGGGTGGATTAATACCCACATCTAAGAAATACTGCCAAAGGGCTGGAGAGACGGCCCAGCAGTTCAGAGCACATGTTTGAGGGTCCAGGTGGGTTCTGGCATCCATGCCAGGTGGCTCACAATCACCTGTAACTCAAGCTTCAGGGGTCTGAACACCAAAGGCACCTGCACTCATATGTGCACGCACACACAGACACATTCAATAAGAAATAAAATAAGTAAAAAAAAACAGAAAGAAAAAGTTTCTTGTGTCCCCTTGTCCACATTCCCCAGACAACACATTTACAAAACTATAGAATGTAATATCATGACTCATGTGTAAACATGGATCCGGTCCATCTACGCTCGCACTCAGACCGCCCCAGCTTCACTGTGCTTTTGTTTGGGGGTGCGTTCTACACAGTCCTAACCTGGGTGTGTTCATGCATTCATCCCTATAGTCAAGACCCACAAGGGACCTGTGAGATGGCTCAGTGGTAAAAGCACTTGCCATCAAGCCTGACAACCTGAGTTCAATCCCTGGGACCCGGATGGGGAAGAAGAAGACCAGCTGTTCTCTGACCTCCACACATGCACTATGACACCGTGTACACATGCATCAATAAATATGTCATTTTTAAAAGGCCAACAAGGGTCCCTTGTGCATGTTATTATTACCATTTCCACTTCTCTCCTGCCCTCCACATGAGCCCTGGTGACTTTATTCTCCACATTTACCATCTTGCCAATTCAAGGAAGTTGTAAGTGGAGCCATACAGCGTGTGACCATCACAGCTGCATTTCTCAATCAGTAACGGGAAAGTGTGCTATTCGTGCTGCACAGGGCTAGAGATGGTGTCACCAGTGTCCCAGGGAAGCTGTGTCAGGATGAAACGTACCGTGAGAACAGGAAGAGAGTGCTGGTCACTAGGACTGTGCTCGCCTGAGACGTGGAGAAACACAGCTAACATTTCTTTGAGAAGTACAGATAGGAACATAAGAGATCCAGGGTGGCATGCTCAGGGGCAGGGAATGGGTGAACACCAGTTAGCTGCCCTGCTGTGATTCAGGTGTCATGGTTGCCTCCTTGCAGAGGGAGACTTTGCCCTGTGGGTCACACAGTGAATTCAGAGGACTCTTTGAGTCCTCTCTAGCTAGGTGCAGAGGGCTCCTGCAGAAGGCAGCTACCTTTCTCTTGCTACCTGCAATGATGGTTTTCTCTTTCTGGAGGGAGAGCCATGTCTGATGCGGAGGAGGTGGTGGAGGAGTACGAGGAGTAAGTATCAGGAGCATTCTGCCTTGCATGGGGTCCCCTCATACCCATATTGGGAGCATTCTGCCTTGCATGGGGTCCCCTCCTACCCTCGCATCCTGGTGGGAGGCTGTGCCTGTTTCCAGGACTTGGAATTGGGATTCATTCCATTCCTTCCCATTTCTGTAGCTCTGGTTAGCAGATCCCAGGCAACCTCAGACTGGGGACTTTAGGAAAATGGGACTCAGTTCCAGGACCAGGAGGAAAGCTGAGAAGCTGGGGACAGTGGCAGATAGTGCAGGCTAAGAAGGGAGGGTCAGGCTGCTGGGGGCCTTTGCAGGGCGATCCAGAAGATGGAATGCCATTTGCAGAAGAAAGAAGTGGGAAAGGGGGCTGGTTGGCTTTATGGAAAGGTCATTGTGTGTGCGTGTGTGCGTGCGTGCGTGTGTGTGTGTGTGTGCGTGTGTGTGCATGTGTATGTATTTGTGCATGTGTGTGTAGCGTGTATGTGTGTGTGCGTGTGTGTGCATGTGTATGTGTTTGTGCATGTGTGTGTGTGTGTAGCGTGTACACCAGTTTTGACAGCATCTTCTTTTATTCTCAGGGAACAGGAAGGTAAGTGATCATGGGGACACCCACACCGATGGAGGACCGTCTGGCTGGAAACTGACCCATCTCTCTTCCCTTTCGCCCTGGTCTCTTCTGAACAGAAGCTGTAGAAGGTATGTACCTCAGGCACGTGGGGAGTAAGAGAGGAGTTTTGGGAGGCCAGTGTTTCTGGGGAAACAGTTTGTCTTTCTTTGCCCTGAACTGTATATAGACAACAAGGAAAGAATAATGAGCCCCACGGTCTCATCACCTAGCCTCTGCAAGCATAACATGTGGCCAAGAGTCACCTCTACTCCAGCTGGTCCTGGCCGGTCTGAAGAGGCACCCCAACCCATTCCCAGATACATGCCTTACTAATTCCGCACGTATCCCAAGACATGGGCTGGAGAGATAGCTCAGCTTTGAAGAGCACTGGCTGTTCTCCCAGGGAACCCAGATTCAATACCTGCTACCCTCATGGTGGTCCACAACCGTATGCAACTCCAGTTTCAGGGCATCTGACACCGTCTTCTGATCTCTATGGGCACCATACATACAAGTAGTGCACAGACATATGTGCAGGCAAAACGTTCACATACATAAAAAGTTAAACTGAAAGTTAGACAAAATAAGTACCACTAAACAGACAGACACAACCATAATGCCACAAACAAACCAAATCCATCCCAGCGATTGTTTTTTCACGTGAATCTGAATTTGCTTCATTACCTGGAACATTCTCTATGGGCATGAAGCTTTATTACAACCTGGCAAAGGTCCATCTTGCTGTCCCCTCCTCTTGGATATGGTGACATGTCACCCTCCTTGGCTTGGACTCTTGGACAGCTATCTCTGGAAGTGCTCTCTCCGTCCTTCCTCCTGGAAGGCCCAGAATGACCCTGTGGCTCCTGATTTCCACCCCACAGGCAGGCTGAAGCCTGGATCGCAGTGGTTTGGCTAACACATGCCATGTGTGGAAAAGGGTCTCTGATGATCTCAGGACCTGCACCTCCCCTGCTCCTCAGGCTTTCTGGGAAAAGTGAGGAGCCTCTTGCTCCTTTAAGTCTGTTCTGGGTCATGTAGCCAAATAGGAGCCAGGAGCAGAAGATGCCATTTCTGATTTTTAGGGACCATTAGAAAAATCTCTCACCCTAGTCCACCTAGTATTCCACCACTGAGCCAAATCTCCAAACCAAGGCTTTTTGTTTGTTTTTGTTTTCGGAGTTCAGACTGGTCTCAAGCTGTGGTAATCCTCCTGCCTCAGCTTCAGTACTGGGATTTACAGGCATGAGCCATGAGTCACCATGTTCAACTTCAAAAACCGTATTTTGAATCAAGAGCCCAGCTGCTTCCAACTTCCTCCATAGGAGGGATGCCATCTGCTGGGGGATTCCTTAGCCTTGGAGGACTCTCCTGCTGACAGCAGATTCTGGCTAGTAGGCTTTGAGAAACAGACTTCAGCCAGATTTGTGACTTTCAGCCTGGCTGCTACACACAGCAGGTTCTGTCTGGGAGGCAAAGTTCTCAGTGGAACGAGCTTTTGCAGTATTTGTGTCTACCTCCCTTGTCCCGAATGATCCAAGGCGCTGTCTCTGGCTCAGAAAGGAAAGGTCTGGACGAGTGGCTGAAACCTACAGGGCAGACAGTGCTGAGGGCCTTTGTTCTAGGGAAAGCATCTTCCCGCTGCTGTTAAGATCTTCCTCCCTACCCCCCCTTTATCTATTTTGGATTTTTGAGATAGTGTTTCTCTGTGTAACTTTGACTGTTCTAGAACTAGTTCTGTGGACCAGGCTGGCCTTAAACTTCACAGAGATCCACCTGCTGGGATTAAAACCACCACTGGCTTCCTAAACTCTTCCTTAAGTAGAGATTTGCATTGAAAACAATGGGGAAACAGGCAGCCTCCTCAGAGAGCCCATGCCTTCCAACAGGCCAGGCCAGTTCCCTTGGTAAGGCTCCCAGCATGGCAGTCCGAGATGTGATTCTGGGAGTCTGTAGGCGTTTTGTGGGGTAGTCCCAAAACTCACTCAAGGCAGGAATATAAGAGAAGTTGGAAGAGAAGTGAAATTTTTTTCCTGATACTGGGGTCCACTATCTTCTGAGAGAGAAGCCAGGGCCGGTAGCCTAGTAGCAGGTTGGGGCTGAATGCTTTCAGGTGCTGGACTCCCCTTGGCGTTAGGCATTCTGCTCTCGGTGGTGGTTGGGTACTGACTGTCATGATGTCCGTTTACTTGAGGCTTGGGGATGTCACTGAGGAGTGAGCCTGCCCTGTTGTTCGAATGTTGGCTTGGGAATCAGAGTTCGGGCCTAACTCTGAGCCGGCTGCTGCCTGTGCTGCCACCAGGCTTTCTGCTGCACACTAACCTGTTCCGCTTGCTCCCTTTGCCGCTGCCACCTCCTGCACCCGGAAGAGGAAGACTGGAGTGAAGACGAAGACGGTACAGCCTTCTTTGTCCTGTCCCTGTCCCTGCTCTCCTGTTCTTCTCGGGCTCTGGGCTTGGGCTAGGAAGGTCCATGACTTCAGAGGGGCGGGACCCTAGGGTCCCTTGTCCATTCTTTCTTTTCCTTCTTGATTTTTCTCTGGGGTGGACACTGGGAATGATCTGGCCTGTGTTATCTTCCCACTGGCTCCATGTGTGGTCACAGAGGGATTCTTACGGCAATAATGGACCCCAACTGCTCCAGTATGCACGGTGGTGTTACATGTGGGAACCTTCCCTGTTTTGCTTAAGGCACAATGGCCAAGGGGTCAGGGCTCTGAGGACAAAGTCATTGAAGAGCAGTGGAGGAGACTACAAATAGCCAGAGCAGAGAAGACATGATGTAAGCCTTCAGCTGTGTGCTGCTGAGTGGTGGGGTAAGGCTGGACCTGCTCCCAAGGATATCAGGAGGGCAAAGGAGACAGAAAAGGCTTTAATTTTAGGACCAGCTTTCCCATAGTGACGTCCAGGGAGACTCCAAGTGTGACCTGTTCATTGAGCTTCTGTGTGACCAATCACTGGGCAAAGGGCAAAGGGCACAGAGAGATGAAGCCTAGGGTGTATGGGAGAGGTGCTAGCGTGGTGGCTTCAAGGTGGACCCCATAACTGGCCACCTTCCGCTATTCTCATGCTATTGGCAAACCTCCTGCAGGGTTAAAAGGAGCACCCCAGACGTCAGTGAGGATGCAGTCCTAGGAAAGGAGGCCAGAGAAGATGAGCAGAGGGCGCACAGGTGCCCCCTTTCCTCTGATGGTTCTTTCTGTCATGAGGTGTTTTCTTCTCCCTCTGCCAAGGGCCACCACTTGTCAGTCTATCCATCACTGAATGTTACAAACACTTCCGCCAAGCTGAGTCATGGTCTGGATGGCATCCTGCCTCCCTAATCTGTCTGTCCCTTCTGAATGTTGGGAGAGGTGGGGTCCACATCCTGCCAAGCAAATGATGAAAATAGAAATTCCTGGCAACCCTCTGGGTAGCACAACTCTTTAAGTATTGGGTGTTTAGTCCACTCGCACAACCTCATGGCTTCGGTTTCTGTTAGATGTGAAGGAAGGGTCTATGGACTTGAGGAGTCACTGGGCTCACAACAGACTTTCCCTGGTACCCCAGTGTGGTCAGAACCTGTCCTACAGTGCCAGGCACTGAGTGGAGTCTCCAGTGTGAGAAGTTAGTTAGGGAAGATGAGGGAATCATATCACCAGGGAGGTCATAGGGGAAGCAGGTTCTGAGTGGAGTCTCCAGTGTGAGAAGTTAGTTAGGGAAGATGAAGGAATCATATCACCAGGGAGGTCATAGGGGAAGCAGGTTCTGAATTGGGCAGAAAGAGGCTGGACAGGCCCTCAGCCCAGCTGCTCTCCAGCAGTGAGTATTTCTGTCTTCTATCACCAGGGTTCCCCATAGCACCCACCCCCTCACACGTTCCTGCATCAAATAGCTGACTTGTCCAGCAGCCTCCTGGTGGCAAATAGGTGTCCACAGCGGAGAAGACCCCATTCTGATTTCCAAACTCCCAGGGTGGCAAATTTGGGACACTTACCAGCCAGATGGCACCCCTCTGTTGGGTTTCACTTTTCTTGCAAAGGAGCAGACGGTATACACTTTGGCTGGCAGCCCCGCAGTCCCCGCTGCCCTTTCTCACTTGTGGGCTTGAGTCATGGATGGGCGTGTAGATGAGTGAGTGTGCCTACGAACCCTTGCTTGCAGAAGTAGTGAGTGAGGTTATGTGCCTATGAACCCTTGCTTGCAGGAGTAGTGAGTGAGGTTATGTGCCTACTGAACCCTTGCTTGCAGAAGTAGTGAGTGAGGTTATGTGCCTACTGAACCCTTGCTTGCAGAAGTAGTGATTGAGGTTATGTGCCTATGAACCCTTGCTTGCAGAAGTAGTGAGTGAGGTTATGGGCCTACGAACTCTTGCTTACAGAAGTAGTCCTGGGCTGGCTGTAGCTGTGAGCTCTAGTTTGCTGACTTCTGGTTTAACCAGGAACCAAGCCACATTCCTTCTGTCATCTGAGGCCATTGCTCCCGAATCATGTGAACCTGGGTATTACTGGCCCTCTTCCACCCCTCCTAGGCAACTGTTCTGGGGGTGCTGTCTGGTTGTTGAGAGAGGGGCCTGGTTGTTCATGGTGTCTGGTTCACCTCTCCAGAGCAAGAGGAGGCAGTGGAGGAGGAGGATGGCGGAGCCGAGGCTGAGCCTGAGGGTGAGGTGGAGACAGAGGAGAACAAAGCAGAAGGTACGCCAAGTGAGGGGACAAGGGGCTTGGGGTGGTGTTTTAAGATGTCAGTCATCCAGGTGCTTTCTAGCTCATGTGCCTGAGACTTCTGGCTGGGCTGGGGATGCAGCAGTCCATTTTCTGGTTGGTGATCATCAATCCAGTGCCTCTTTCATGGTTGACCCTACACTAAATGAAGAGGTTAACCGGCCTGGCCGTGGGCAATGCTCTCAGGGAAATAAGCTCAGAACAGGACCTCTATTGATTGCTCATGTTTTGTTTAGAGGTTGGCCTGGATGAAGAAGCCAAAGATTCTGAAGGTAAGTGCTGCTGGATGCCAGCATAGGAGTTGGGTATGATGAGGGAACTCGCCATGATACCATGGAAGACTGTGCCTGGGAATTCCACCAGAAGTTACAAAGGAAAGGGTTGGAAGGCAGAATTGGATGGCACCTGCAGGGCCTGGGAGGCTCTGAACCTTTGTCCTCTTTACCTTGGAGGCATAGCCTTAGTGACCAATAGGAGAGGAAATCAACATCTAGCCCCCTGGTCCATGCAAGGTAGTGGACTCAGAAGTCACATTCTCACCCTGGCTCCTGGTACCCAGGCAATGCCAGTGAGGTCTGGTGTTTGTAGGACATAGATGGTTCATGTTGTGGTGATGTTATCATCAATGTCCTTGATGTGGTGACGTCATCATCAGTGTCCTGGACAGGCTGCAGCCTCTGTCAGTTGACCGTAGTCACTCATATACTGGGGTGGAGGTTTGCAGGGACAGCCAGCCCAGTCTTGGAATCGTTCCCACTAGCTCCCTGGCCCTGTGACCACCAGGAAGTCTAGGGCCCAAAACATTAAGGCAGACCTGGGAAGTGATCTAGGCTTGGAGCCCCTGGGAACCTTCCCACAGGCCCCTGCATGACTGTGGAGTCTGAGAAACAATCTTCCCAGCCCAGAACAGAGGAGAGAAAGCCCCATGGCTCCAGGTCTAGTGTGCCTGTAGACACAGCCACCATCCTCTGTGACCTCCCCTCCAGGCTCCCTTCATGCTTGTTGGTGATTATGGAAGTCCAGATTTACCAGGGCTGGGAGAGATGCCCTGTGAAAGTGGGGAAACAGAGACCCAAAGGTGTGCAGCTCAGGGTGGAGCTGGGCATAGTCAGGCTTGCTGAGCCCACACCTCCTTCTCTCTCCTTCAGATGGTCCAGCTGAGGAGTTCAAACCCAAGCCCAGGTGAGTGGGATGCACCTGTCTGTGGTAGAGCCTAGGGGGCAGAGGCCATTTAGGGAGACTGACGAAGAGACAGGAGTGCGTGTGGTATAGCAAGTCTGAGCAGGACTATAGTAGGCACAGACTACCCCAGAGGGGTGATCATGTTGTATACTGCATGCGTGGAAGAATGTGAGATGAACTACACCCGCACTTTATTACCAGTTATAGGCACACTAACATGGTTGGAGTTTCATTCATCTACAGACTAGGGAAGGGCTAGCCATGGCCTTGGGCAAACACATTGCCTGTCCCACAGGATGACCCTCTCGGCTGTGGTGGGTTCTAGGGAAAAAGGGATGCAAACTTTGGGGAACCAAGCAGTGAAACCATGCCAATCTAGGCATGACAGTTTTGGGTAGCTGCAAAAGGGCAGAATGGGGCAGCTCCATCCCATCTGGTGGTTGTCAGTATGGGGTCATTGGGACAGGGAGCGTTTCCTTCTTGGCAGTGCTTATCCTGCCAGCAGATGGCGCTGTAGCACACTCATGGCCTCCAGTGGCCTAGGTGGGTCTTTGCTCGGTTCATTCTCTGTGCTGGCTGTTTTGAGCGTTTCCGAGCAGCTCCTTTTAGCTCCGGAAGGCCCAAGAGCATATGAAGAAATCAAGGATCAGAGATTCACCCAGGGACACCATCTAAGCTCAGCTCTTCTGCTTCCCAACTGTGTAGTTTTAAGCCTCCATTTTCCTAATAGAGGTCAGTGCTGCCCCCTTCTGGGATCTAGTGAGAGGACAAAATGAAATTACCTCTGTGAAAGTTCAAGCAAGTGAGGTAGACGTCGGTGCTGACGTCATCATGGAGGTGACCACTCCTGCAGGAAGACAGCCCCAGAGGCTCCAGGAACACATTGCTTCCCCCATTGTTTTGGTGACCCCTGACTCTCCATTCCTCTCTGTAGCAGGCTCTTCATGCCGAACTTGGTGCCACCCAAGATCCCCGATGGAGAGAGAGTGGACTTTGATGTGAGTGGTGATTGCTGATACAGCAGCTCAGCCTGGGTTCAAATGAGAGTCACAAGGGCTCAAATGAGAGTCACAGAGCCCCTAATCTTGTGGACTGGGACTGGGGCAGCCCATTGGCAGGGTGGCGCAGGGATGGCTGAGGTTCGGGCCCCAAGCCCTGACAGTACCTTTTGCATTAAGGTGCGGCAGGCTTAGGTAGGCTCTCCCCACAGGACATCCACAGGAAACGCATGGAGAAGGACCTCAACGAGCTGCAGACGCTGATCGAGGCTCACTTCGAGAACAGAAAGAAGGAGGAGGAGGAGCTAATCTCTCTCAAAGACAGGATCGTATGTGTCCGACTTCCACAGTCCCCCCATCCTCCTTCCCCGGCTGCCGCAGCCTGCCTCAAGCTGCCAACCTGTTGGATGCTGCTCCCACTGGGTCCCTGCCACCTTCCTGTCAGTGTGGCTACTCCTTGTCAATAGGAGCCTGATAAGTTCTGGCTCTAGCTGGGCCTAACCGGACACCACTGGCTGTGGGATGACAGTCAAATGTCTGTGTTCTCCCTGTTCCTCTGGTCTCCTGTTCCTCTTTCCTACCCATAAGGCATAGCTGCCACCCTAACACAGGACACACGGGATTAGCCTGCGGAATCCTGGGTGACACCCAGAATTCCACTCTGAGAGAGGAGATTATTTGATTCCTTGTTTTTCTCTACCCAACCTGCTTTCCCCAGTAGTACACTGCAACCCCATATCTTTGAGCACAGAGAAGCTGCCAGGCCTGGCTCTGGAGCCAGAATGTGGATTTTGTCCTTGAGGCAGATTTTGTCCTTGAGAAGCCACTTGGCATTTCCCACAGACTTGAGACAGTCTCCAATGGGCTTCCAAGAGGCTTTCCTTACCTAGCTAGGACACTCTCCTGGAGTCTCCACCTGTGATGGGCCACTTCCATCTGCATCCCTGCAGCGGGCTGAGAACAGAAACATGTGGAAGAGGGCCACCTCCCGATTCCTGTATGGGGATAACACCCCTCATGGACACACATAGGCGTTTCTACCTCTTTCTAGGAAAAGCGACGGGCAGAGCGGGCTGAACAGCAGCGTATTCGTAATGAGCGGGAGAAGGAACGGCAGAACCGCCTGGCTGTGAGTGACTCTAGCCCAGCCACTGAGCCCTTGAAGTCCAAGTGTCCTCTCTAGACATAGACATTAGTAATAGAGGTAGCCTTTATCACAGACCTATCAAGCTCAGGTCCTTGGCTCAGTATTGACATCACACCGATGAACAGGACAGACGTGCTGGGGTCTTGTGTTCATGATTTTAAGACCCTCTAGCCCCTATCCCTTCCCTAGGACAGGTCAGATGGGGACAGAGGGCCTCTCAGCCTGGGGGGATGGTGGGACTTTACAGATGTAAGTCAGTGCTTCGTTAACTCATTCACACAGCAATTCATCCTCCCATTCAGTAAACTCCAGTATGCCATCTTGTGCCAGAGGGTACCTCAGAAAGCTCCTTGTCCAGTGGGAAGAAAGCTGGTCTCATTTGTAAAGAACAGCAGCTTCATCCCAGAGTCTGGTATCCCACCCTCTCCATTAATGTATTCGTTTGCTCTCCCTGAAACCAGGAAGAGCGGGCCCGGCGTGAGGAGGAGGAGAACAGGAGGAAGGCCGAGGATGAGGCCCGGAAGAAGAAAGCTCTGTCTAACATGATGCATTTTGGAGGGTACATCCAGAAGGTAGGTGGGAAGCAGCATTGGGCACCAGGAGATCTCAGTGTATCCTCAAGACTGCCTTTAATGGGATCCATGAAGAAATTCCCAGCTGCTGTGGCTGAAGTCTCAGGTCTCCCCATGCTTAGCCCCCAAGCTAGCTGTCAGCCTGACCATGACGTCACTAGGATGGGTCTGCTGTGGCAAAGGTTAGAATGCTACTATGCCTCCTCATGCTGGCTCCCCAAGGTGACTGGGTGCCACCCAGAGAATCTTGGGTCCTGGAGTCAGAGCTCTGGTTAAAGACCCAATTCTGCCACATACGGCAGCATGGCCTACACTAACATCTGGTTCTGTTTGCTCACATGGCCTAGTATTGCCTATCCTGCAGCTTCAGAGAGGTGACGAGCTGACATGGAAAGTGTGTGCTGCACAGATGTGGTGTGATTTGCTGGTGGACACTCACTCATACTAGATGTCCCCCCTCTCAGGACTGGGGCTTCATTTGCTTTCTTCATCTTTTGTTTTGTTTTGATTTTTAGACAGTGTTTCACTGTCTAAAACTGTCCTGGAACTCACTATGTAGACAAGGCTGGCCTCGAACTCACAGAGATCTACTTGCCTCTGCCTCCCGAGTGCTGGGATTAAAGGCAAGGGCCACCATGCCCAACCAGGCCTGGTTTTCTTTATGCAGAGAGGCATCAGAATATTTTGTTTTAGATATCCTAAGTCCTCAGCTCTGCCGCCGTGTCTTGTCCTCACAGTGACCACACCAGGCAAATGTTATCAAAATTTTACTTCCCTAAGCCCCAGACCTGTGCTTGGCACAGCAGGCAGCCCCTGCTGAGCCCCCGAATCACTTTGTCCTTCCTGTCTTCCTGTCTCCCACCCTGCTTCCCTCCATGTCTCTGTGGCGGTCTTGGTCTCTCTCTCTGGGTCTTTCTCTCATGGTTTCCTGGTTTAGCAAGCTCAGGTGGGTACAAAACCTCGAGTCCTCTTCCTCCACCCTTTAGCTGTAGAGTGCTCCCTTGTTGGAGGAGTTGTGGGACGAGGGAGTCTGAAAGAGCCTGGTAAGGCACTTAGGCCCCTCCTTGCCCCCACCTCAGTTTCTCAGGGGAATTTAGAAGGGGCGGTGAGTCATGTTGCTAAAGCAAGAGGATAGGAACCTGGTGTTCTGAAGACCTGGTCCTCCTTCCCAGGGTGCTGGGAGGGTTAGGGGACAGGGAGGAGTCATCTTTAGACAAGTGTCCCTGCTCACCACTGCCTCAGACAGAGCGCAAGAGTGGGAAGAGGCAGACCGAGCGAGAGAAGAAGAAGAAGATCCTGGCTGAGAGGAGGAAGGTGTTGGCCATTGACCACCTGAATGAAGACCAGCTGAGGTGGGCCAGCTGGCTGGGTGAACCCTGGCACTCTTCTCTAGGGTGGGGTGGAAGGTACTTCTCGATGTAAACCACCAGGGGGAGTTACTCCCTCACGCATTTCCCAAGGCTCATTACTAGGGCTGGCACAGGGCCTCCGCAGGCAGGCCTCATAGTGTGAGCTTTGCTGGCAGGGAAAGAGACCTGAGGAAGCTTGTGGGAAGGATGATTGAGCTAGATGCTCTACAGCACCAAGCGTGCTTCTTTACGACCCCAGTGACTCTCAGAACTCCTGGTCTCTGTCCCTGGACACTGGGCATAGTAGCTGGGACGCAATTTCAGAAACGGCCAGGCCCATGGCATAGGCTGGATGCGCCCTCTGCCGACTTAAATGTGCAAGGACAGGCTGGGGGACCGTGTAGGCTGAATGGGGGCCAGGCTGAAAGCCAAAGCCACTGTAGGCTTTTTGGCTCCTCACTCCACTCTCCCTGTGGCTCCTGCAGAGAGAAGGCCAAAGAGCTATGGCAGAGCATTCACAACCTGGAGGCAGAGAAGTTCGACCTGCAGGAGAAGTTCAAGCAGCAGAAATATGAAGTGAGCTGCTCACTGTGCCCATCCTTCTGCCATGCTCTGGTGTGACCTGGTCCCCACCACTGCTGACCCTCAAGGCCCTTTCCCTGTCCCCCATCAGTCCACTCAACTCACTCACCGGTCCCCAACAGGGTTCTGGTTTTCTCCTCCTCCCCCTTTGCACCCTTGCTTCTACACTGAATCCCTCCCTTCTCCCAGACCTCACTGAATGAGCCCCAACTTTATCCTTTATCTTCCCCACTTTTCTTCCAGATCAATGTTCTGCGAAACAGGATCAACGACAACCAGAAAGTGTAAGTGTCCAAGGTCCTTCTTTCATCAGGCATCCTGCCTCCCTCTTTCTCATCCTGCTGTGAGGGTTGGGACTCCAGCCCTTCCTCTTCTCGCTCAGTTCACAGCTTCCTTCTTTGCATGGCCTTAACCACTGCTTGCCTGAGCAGGGTGGGATGCAGTAGGGGGAGGAGGGGAGAAAGTTGTTGTTATGTTCTATCCCTGCTCCAGGATGTTCATTCCCTTAGCCCATCCTCTGCCCCTTTGGAAACTGCCGCCCCCACTCCCACCATCTGATAGATTCTGCTTTTCCTGCAGCTCCAAAACTCGTGGGAAGGCCAAAGTCACAGGGCGCTGGAAGTAGAGACAGCTCTGCTCTTGCCGAAGCTTTGACCCTTGCCTATGTCCCTGCCCTGAGCATCCCAGCTCGGGCATCCAATGCAGACTCCTGTCTGGAAAGTGAGACCTGGGCTGGGCTAGCTAGAAGCCAGTACTCTTCCTGACCCCTATGCCCATACCACTCCAGGAATAAAAGGCCAGCACACTGCACATGCAGAATGATATTTCTGTCATTTCACTCAAGTGTCACAGGGAATCAAGACCCTCATATTTGCCCAGCTTGGAGGAACCTATGCCAGTCTGGTCTTCTTTGACCCACCTACAGCTTTTACCCACCTCCAGGGGAGAAACTGATGCCTGAGTAACGCTCATACATCCTCAGAGCCCATGAGGGAGGTGTGAACAGGTGGACAGGGTTTGTGATTTTAGCCTCTGTGAGTCACCAGGAACAGCATACTGGGGAAGAGGGCTGTCACACAGGGAGAGGCATTCCCCATGTGAGTCATTTGCTGGAGAACAATGGAGTCTCTTTGGATGGTTCCTGTTTTCTTTCTCCTCCTGGCCTGGGCACTAAGAGCCCACTGTCTGAGGGGCAGGGAGCCCTTGAGGAAGGAAGGAAGGATGGTTTCATTGGGCAGCTATTCAGGCCAGAGCTGCCAAGAGGCTTAGGCTAGTCTGAGTGCCTCGGTTTCCCCTTTCCCATGATATGCATATCTTCTAGGGCTTAAAGATCCCAGAGCTAAGAGGACAACATGGTAGCACAGTTTCTGAGCAGATGGACAGGAAATCCACAAGAGATAGTAGAATACCTATTCAGCAGCTCTCTCGGGCAACCCCCCAAGGGGGCAGGTTCCCCTGTACCACCAGGCCCCCTTCAGGCCTCCCTCTGCTGGAATCTTTTCTCCTGTTCTCCCTTTGCCATCAGTAACACCTCGTGAGTCCTGTCTCAGAACTTGCCCCATGATCTCCCAGGCATAGTGGATTTACCTCTCATCGCGCTGAGCATCTGGGCTCAACTTACGTCTTCTAGCGTACACTATTAGGTCAATCTGTTCCTATAGACATCACTTGTCCTGCTTTCTGGATACCATGCTCCCTATTTATCCTGAGCTATGTGCCTCAACAGACATTAGTGATAAAGACATGAAAAGAATACAGTCCTAGGGGCTTGGCCTGTGGTCGTGGGTTCACTTACTCATCCATTTCTATTACTATTCTTGTTGCTGTGATAAAAATACCAGACAGAAGCAACTTAAGAAAGGAAGAGTTCATTTTGATTCACAGTTTAAACAACGGAGGGCACAGTCCATCATGGTGGGAAAACCACAGGAAAGAGCATGAGGCAGCTTGCTCATATCTTTGTGGATCAGGAAGCATGGACAGCTTGGACAGAAGGTGGAGTGGGCCTATAGTCCTCAAGCCCCACCTCCAGGGCCTCATGCCTGCCAGTTAGGCCCCACATCCAAAAGGTTCTACAACCTTCCAAGCAGTGTGGCTATTGGAGAATGAAGTGTTCAAACACACAAGCCAGTATGCATGTGGGACAGGGCTCTCTCGCTCTCTCTCTCTCTCTCTCTCTCTCTCTCTCTCTCTCTCTCTCTC
>LOJH01000386.1:45047-59602 GCA_001685095.1 Ellobius talpinus | reverse complement strand
CACACACACACACACACTTCTACCACCATGGCATCCCTCATGTTATAGTGTACCTGCCGTAGTTAGATTTCTATTGCTGTAATGAAACACCAGATCAAAAGCAACTTGGGGACAAAAGGGCTTACTTCACTTTATAGCTTACAGTCCATCACAAAGGGACATATGATAGGACAGGAACTCAAACAGGAGTCTAGAGGCAGCAACTGACACAGAATCATGGAGGAGCCTTGCTTACTGGCTTGCTCTTCAGGCTCAGATTCTCATATTCGGTGTGGTGATTTGAAAGAAAATGACCCCCTAAAGGGAGTGGTACTCTTAGGAGGTGTGGCCTTGTTGGAGGAAGTGTGTCACTGTGGGGGTGGGCTTTGAGGTCTCTTTTGCTCGAGTTTCCCTCAGTGTGACTTTTCAGTTGACTTCCTGTTGCCTGCAAGATGCAGCACTCTCAGCTCCAGCACCGCACCTGCCTGCACCCCCATGCTCTCCATTATGATGACAATGGACTGAACCTCTGAAACTATAAGCAAGCCACTTCTGCTAAATGTTTTCTTTGTAAGAGTTGCCTTGGTCACAATGTCTCTTTACAGCAATTAGAAACCCAAGCTAAGACATTTGGCTACCTTTCTCCTACAACCCAGGATCCCCTGCCCAAGGATGGCACTGCCCACAGTGCACACTGGGCCCTCCCGCATCAATTATTAATCAAGAAAATACCTCACAGCCTTAATATTACTTATTATTACAGACTTAATATTACTTATATATGCTTGGCCGATAGCTCAGGCTTGTGACCAGCCAACTCCTACATTTAAATTAACCCATATTTTTTAGCCATGCTTTGCAACATGGCTTGGTGCCTTTTTCCAGTAAGGCATTCTCACCTTGCTTTTCCCTGCATCTCCTGGTGACTCCCCTGACTTGCCCTTCTTCAATCCAGCATCCTTAGTTTGGTCACCCCACCTATCCTTCCCAACTGGCTACTGGCAAATCAGGGTTTTATTAAACCAATTTGAGTGACGAATCTTTACAGTGTACAAGAGTACTGATTATTCCACAGCATCTTCCCTTGTTTGCATACCCGGATCTAGCCCCTTTCGGATATGTTGTTTGTGTTCTTGAGAGTCTATCTCCCCTTAGTGCCAGGATTTCCCGACTGTTTCATCCATCATTAGCACCCAAGGGCTTAGGATGGCGTCTGGCTTCGAACAAACAGGTGCTCAGCAAATATTTGTCAAGTGGGTGCATTTGCAAAGCCAGAATTCAAAACCACATCTATCTCTCATCCCGTGCTCTGAAGTGTCACACACCCGGACAATCAGAGGACTGAGGCAACAGCCGTGCCTAATGTTTTTCTCACGTGTCATTGTCCCTACAGCACCCCACCTCCCCAAACTCCAGGCTATCCATGCACTTCACAGCGCCTGCAAATTGCTTCTGTGTGTGAGTGTATGATGTGCACATGCACACACCTGGCACCAGCCTTTGCTCCTTGGTAGCAATCAGACAGTCACAGCCTCATCACAGAGGAAATTCTTCCATTCCTAAGACTCCCTGTTACCCCTTTAGGCAAAGAGGCCTTGGACAGAGCCTGAGGCCCTTCCTTTATATGCTTGGGGGGGGTTAAAGCTTGTCTTATGGTCAACTACATATGCCCAGGTAGGCGGACCTTATGAAAAGGGACTCTGTAACAGAGGAAAGCAACTGCCTGTGAGTACTTCTTTTAACTGTCAAGCCGCTAGTGCCGTCCATATCGCTGTTTATTTAAAGCCGGAATGCCTAGCCTCATTTCTGTTGTTAATGAATATGCAAAGGGAAGCATATCTTGGCTAAGGCCACAGGGAACACAGGGCTGGATTACTCAGGAGTGTCTTGTCCCCGACAAACAGGACCAGGGCTCTGATCTGTGACCTCCACATCCGTGGGGTACCTGATGTGGTGAGGAAAGTCTTGAAGAGCAAGGGGCGAAACACTGGGCAGGGTACGTAAAAGAAGCCTCAAAATGCAGCCAGACTCGGAGGAGGCAAGGGCTGATCTGGAGCATGTTCGCCTGGCTGCTGGCACCACAATGAGCCTGTAGCTGTGGCAGCAGCATCTGGGGTCAGCCTGAGCGAAGATCACAGAGGAAAATCAGCCTCACTTCTTCCAGCACCCTCGTCCCTGAAGACTTGCCCGCTAGCTAATGCCCCAGGGATCTGAACTGGCACTGGATCTGCTCTCGGTTTCCATGGTGACCACTTAAACTTTTCATCATCCTTCCTTCAGACCTTGGAGAAGAGCTATGCTCTCTTGTTCCCATGGCAACCACTTAAACGGGTATCCTTGTCTGGCTCTATTGGAAGAGAGTCTCGCTAGAGTTCATGCAAATGAACTTGGATTACTCTCTTTTTATTTGGGAAATAAAATAAAATGTAAATAAAGTGCCACACTTGCTCAGAAGTTTCAGAACTGGCTTCAAAACAAGGAGGGTGAGCAACAAACGTGTCAAGCTTCTGTTTGAGGCAGGTGCACGGTGTCTCTTTGGCTCTTAAAGTGCTCACCCAGAGCCTCTGGTTAGTTCTGCCATCTTACAAGGGGGGAGGGGTAGACAGCTTCTCTACCCAATGCAGGATTTCCCTATTATGGAAGGACACACACGACCCTCATCTTAGTTCTCTGTCAATATATCACCAAAGGTGGCCCCAGACTTGGGTGACAGCCGTGAATCATATGGAGATCATATATAAGCTGCCCAGCACTTCTCCGAGTTCTCTCGCAGGACTCCCAGAATGGATGGCTGGCATTCTCAACTTTGAGGCGTTGGGCCAGGCAAAATAAAAGAGCTCCAGAGAAGTGAGGAGGAAAATGGAGGATGCCCTGTCTACATGTTTAGACACATCTCTGAACTCCATTGTGGGGATGTTTCCCCAAACTAGAGATGCCAAGAGGCAGAATAGTGGCAACGTTGAAAACGACAGGTTTCCACCACAGAGACTTCCCGGTTCTCCTGAGGACTCAGCCTGTGGCAGAGTCGTCCTGAGCACGGTCTGCTGAGAGGAGCGGTCCATGCCCTTGAAGATGGAGCCTGCATTAGACTGATGGAGCATTCCAGAATGGCACATTCTTCTTTCTTGGGAAAGTGTTGACCTTGTAAGTCATAGTAACGGACACAACACTCAGACAGCCTAACCCTAGATCAACGGAGTCACCAGCAATGAGTGGGGAGTGGGGAGCCGAATGTTATTCTCCAGCCTTCTTTCGCCAAAGTTCTTCTGAGTCACATGGAACACAGTGGAGATGAAGGAGAATCCAGGTTACAGGGAGCAGGGACCCTGCTGAGTGTATTGAGGACCCTCTTTCTTCATCCTCAGGTCAGACTCAGGCTGGAAACCCCCAGGAGGACATTGATGCCACCATTTGATCCTATTGTTGAAGAGATTCTTATATCAACCAATCATCCAGCTGAACATATCGGTCCACATCAGTATAGGAAACAATTACCTGGTTGCCTGATGGAGCCAATGGACACTCAGGGCACTACAGTGTAGCTTCAGGCCGTCCTGAGCTCAGTGCTTCCTTCTGCAATTTTCGTTGTAATTTTTAAATTAGTTTTTATGTATGTGGGTGTTTTGTCTACCTAGTGTATGTGCACCATGTTCCTCTCATGTCCTGTGGAGGTCGGAGAGGGCATCAGATTCCTGGAACTGGAGCTCCAGATGAATCATGAGCCACTGTCTTAGTTAGGGTTTCTATGGCTGCAAAAAGACACCACGACCACAGCAACTCTTACAAAGGGAGACATTTGATTGAGGTGGCGGTTTAAAGTTTCAGAGGGTTGGTCCCTTATCATCGCAGTGGGGCATGGCAGTGTGCAGACAGACACTGCTGGAGAAGGCTCTGCTCCATGTTGATATGCAATCAATGGAAAGTAGACTGTTACACTGAGCCAAACTTGAGCAAAAGGTAGCTCAAAGCCCACCCCCACAGTGACACTTCCTCCAACAAGGCCATGCCTACTTCAACAAGGCTACAACTCCTAAGAGTGCCACTCCTTTTAGGAGCCATTTTTTTTTCAAACTGCCACATTCCACTCCTTGGTCCCCAAAGGCATATAGCCATATCATAATGCAAAAACGCATTCAGTTCAACCTCAAAATTCCCATGCGAGTCTCAAACGTATTTAAAAGTCTAAAGTTCAAAGTCTCTTCTGAGGTTCATGTAATCTCTTAACTGTAATCACCTGTAAAAATCAAAATCAAAAAGCAGATCACATGCTTCCAACATGTAATGGCACAGGATATACATTGCCATTCCAAAATGTAGGAAGCAGAGCATAGTGAGGAAATTCTGGACCAAAGCAAGACCAAAACCCAGCAGGGCAAACCCCAAACTCTGCATCTCCATGTCTCATGTCAAAGCTGTCTTCAGCTCTCCAACTCCTTTCAGCTTTGTTTGACTGCAGCACACTTCTTTCTCTTGGGCTGGTTCCACTCCCAGTTAGCAACACTTGTTGGTAGGTATCCCACGGCTCTGGCATCTCCCAACATCTTGGGGTCTCCAAGGCAACGCCGGTGCTGGGAATCATACTCTGGTCCTCTGGAAGAGCAGCCAGTGCTCTTAGGTGCTGAGCCATCTCTCCAGGACAGCTCCATGTTTTCTAGATGGCAGATGTTCTGTGCTTTCTAGATAAGATTTCTCAGGATAAGGTGGGGATGGGTGTGCTTGCATCACTGAGTTTTCTGAAAGACTCAAATTAAAGCATTGCTGGCGAGGCCATGCCACAGGCAATGAAAGCCTAGAAGGCAAATGGCCTTCATGCTACCTCTGCCATCCCAGGTGTGTTTCATGTCCCTTTTTAGAAAAGTGAGAAGAGTCTTTTCTTACTCAACGTCACTTTTATTTTCAGGTTGTCTGGAATTTAACCCTGGGGATGAAAGAAAATACCAGCGTCATTACTGAGAACAAGTCTGGGGCCTTAACAAAAACAGCAGGCCGTCAGGGAATTGAGCGATTGCATTAAGAGACTGTGTCTTGTTTTCCTGTGAATATTTTTAGGGTTCGCTACGGGAGTGACAAACGTCAAGAAAAAGCTAGAAGAAATAAGAAATGTTGGGAAGACTGTCAAGAAGGGGAAAAGCTCAGCATCGCTTGCTCTGCCCCAAAGGCGGGCAGAATGCGATCACACTGTGTTCAGCATCCGTAAGGGAGTCAAGGCGTTCTCCTTCTGTAGGGAAAAAAACCTGCTGGTGACGGGAGGGATGGATCGACTTGTCAGGGTCTGGAATCCTTATCTGCCTGGGTAAGTTGTCTTTCTCCTATCAGGAGTGCCCCTGGTGTAGCCAAGTAAATGAGAATGTCACTGGGAGTTCCTGTGAGGATCTCTGAAAAGTCCCTGTCCAAAATTAGTCTCTCCACATAGAGCCTGGGACGTTTCTGCTTCTAAGCCTCTAAAAGTTCACCATGGAGGCTGCTAGAAAGATGGCTCAGTGGTTAAGAGCACTGGCTACTTGTCCAGAGGACCTGGGTTCTATTCCTAGTACCCACATGATTGCTCAAAATCATCTATAACTCCAGTCCCATGGGATCCAACTCCCTCTTCTGGTCTTCACATACATGGTGCACAAAAATACGTTCAGGTAAAACATTCATATGTGAAAAAATATTTAAAACTTTTTCATTGTAACTGTTGTGAAATGTAAATCCCAGCAGGACACAGTGGTTATGCCTTCAATGCCAGCACTTAGGAAAGTGAATCATGACTTCAAGGTTAAGGCCAGCCTGAGCTACATAGAGAGACTGTGTCTCAAACAAAACAAATGTAAATACTTTCCAATGACACAGAGACTACGGGATGTTGTTCACCTGGACCTCAGTGTGACTCCCCCTTGTCTGATAGCATCTTGCCTTTAAGGGACCATGATCAGCTGCAGAGTGACTGGAGTTTTTACATGCAATGAGTGCATGCTTCGTGTGGCCTCACAGCAGTGGCCCAGTGTCCTCCTGAGGGCGTGGGCTTTAGTCCCATCAGATTGAATAACTCTATCATGCCTCTGTAACCATACAGAGTTAATGTAAGAGAACAGTTGTAATTGACATGACAGAAAGCCACAACTGTTCTGTAAGAAGCTGGGATTGGGTCCACTGACTGTCCATGGCTATCACCCCCTCAGTGGGACACTGTAGTATGCTCTAGGCCAGGCCTGCCCTCACACAGTAGGCCTTTCTGACCAGGCCCCCAGAAACACTCCAGTTTTTCATTTACTTTATTATTTTCATATGTGTGCGGTATGCGCTCATGCATATGCTTATTGGCGTGCTTCTTGTGAGTGCTCGTGCATGTGTGTGTGGTCACCTGAGGCTGGCACTGAGATTGTGCTGGTTTAGATTTTTGTCACCTCGACATAAACTAGAGTCACCTGAGGAAAAAGAACCTCTATCGAGAAAATGTCTCCATCTGTGATGGAGTGTGTGACCAGTGTGTAAGCTGAAATAAACCCTTTCCTCCCCAAGTTGCTTTTGGCTGCCATGCTTACCACAAGGCCAGAAAGCAAAGACACGGGTCTTCTCTTCAGCTACCCTCTACCTTCTTCATCACAGCAGAGTCTCTCAGTCAAACCCAGAGATTGTGGTTACCTCTGGTCCAGTAACCAGCTTGTTTGGGGGGATCCTCTGTCTCTGCCTTCTGAGCACTGGAATTACAAGTAGGCCGCCACTCCCATTCAACATTTCTGTGGGTTCTGGGGATCTGAACTCCATTAGTTATGCCTGCTGCATGCACAGCAAGTGCTGTATCCACTGAGCCATCTCCCAAGTTCTACCTTCTTGATTATATATTGAGACCTACTGTGTAGTGTAACTCTGTAATCCATCCGGCATCTGTCCTTGCTGGCCCTTGCATCGAGTCCACTGATCAATGAAGGCCCCGGAGCCCGGAGAAGCAAGAACAGAGTCAGAGTCCCACAGGCAGGCCTGTCATTTCCCAGAGACATGCTGCAAACAGGGGGTGGGAAGTAGGGGAGCACAAATCACGTCAGCTATGCCCAGGTTGCTGTCTAGGTCACTCTCTTTGGCATCTGTGGAGACCCACAAGGTGACCCCATTCCCATTCATGGCACAGGTGTTAGCCAGGACTGTAAGGCGCAGTGGGTAAGCATATTGAATCTGGCTGTGCCTCTGTGACTCCCCAGCCAGGAGCTTCTCCTAACCACCTGCTCAGTTTTCCCATGTATAATGGTGACAAGATTCTCACCCTCTGGGGTAATAACAAAGATAAAAAAAACAATAACAAAGCTGAGAACAATGCAAGAGACATAATAAAAATGAAAGGCAGTTTTCTGCCTGCTTCTGTTATGGTTAGAAGCAGGTATGTGCTCTCTGCCTTAGCCTCAGCCAAGCTTCTTTTCTCTTCATCTCTTGACCCTCCCAGAGGACCCAGCTGCGATGTCCCGCAAGGTCGCTTTAAAATAGCTTTCTATTGCAGAGCCCAGATTTGAATGCTGTTCCCTTGGGCGGGCCTATAGAAAGTGCCTGTGTGTCCCGGAATCCATGGCAGCCCCACCTCAGACCCTTCCTTGCCTGTTCCTTTTATGCAGCTGTTGTTAACAGCTGGAGAAGCAGAGCCTCAGGCTTCTGCTCGCCCCAGGTCTGTTGCTAAAACTGCTTATTATTTTGCCTCAGCCCTTTTATTACACGAAATATATACTTGTGTAATATCAGAGGGAAGCTGAAGCCTCCTCCAGGCTGAATAGAACTGCCAGATCCAGGCCAAGCCGAGTTGCATTTTAAAAAGAGAAACAGAAACAGCAGATAGAATGGCTTTGTGTTCATTTGTGCTTTTCTTTCTAGAAAACCAACAGGTGTGCTGAGAGGCCACACGGCTCCTGTGGTATATGTACACGTATCTTTGGAAGAAAATAAAGTGTTTTCCACGTCTGCTGACAACACTGTCAAGGTCTGTCCCTCCCCCGTTTTGATGCATGCATCCTTCAGGCAGGTTTTATTCATTAGTTTGTTTGTTTGCTTGCTTATTTTTGAAATATTGTCTTTCACTGTAGTCCAGAATGGCCTGGAACTCTCCCTGCCTTAACCTCCCAAGCAATTTGCTCATCTCCATCTTTGGCAATGTGAGGGGCTCTGCCTTGACAAAGGTTCAAGCAGGGTTTAGATGTGTGCATTTGCTTCAGGAGGGGTATGTATATATGTGTATGTCTCTGTGTGTCTACATAAGTGTCTGTGTGTGTCCCTGTGCATATGTGTATGTTTCTGTGTATATATGCATGTACATGTGTGTGTTTGGGTATTTGTGGATATGTGTCTGTGTCTGAGTCTGTGCACACGTGCACAAGCAGTTGATTGTTGTAAACTCTCCATGTTGGTGCTTGGGGCCGTATGTAGCCCTTCCAGCCATATGTGGGCCCCTGCCCGTACACAGCCCAGAGAGCTCCTTGTCAATCATTTCCCCAGGTGTCTAGAAGATAGATAAGTAGAACTGGGAATTCTGCCCCTGGCCATCAGTGGCCAACTCTTATTTTGCAATACACGTCGGACTTATGCCTTCCTGAAATGCTACCCATGAGCCTCAGAACTTAAACATTCTGACCTAGATGGAGGCAGTGACATCATGGTTTGGCTCTGTTTGCCTTCATATACTGAACATCCTGTCTATGCCTAAGACTTAGTCATCCCGTGACCCCTGTATGTTCTTGAGTGGTAAATAGTTAACATATGACTCAGAGCTCCCACCCCAAGAGAACTAAAAGCATGTATTCCTCAAAAATGTCCTTATCAGTGCATATAATAGCTTTATTTGTCATAGTTAAAAGGTAGATGCAACTCAAATGTCCAGCAACTAATTAATGGTAAAAATAAAATAAAATAAAATAAAAGCAGTGCGTGTAAGAGCAAAAGAATGAATCTTTGTCCACGTTATGACATGGGTGAACCTTAGAGGCGTGATGTTAGCCACATATTGTCTTGCTTCTTCCAGAAGAAACCAGGAACCGAAGTGTGGACAGAATACAGAATGGCTGACAATGGGCATGGGGGTCCTGAAGGGGCTGATGGGATGCCCTGGCTGTGCCCTGGTCATGGCTCTGAAACTGTGGCTGTGCTGAAACCCCCTGAATTGAACGTTCAAAGTGTGAATTTTGTGATATACGAGTCATGTTTCAATAAAGAACTTTTTAAGGGAGTGAGGCCAGAGAAGACTCAAGAGTGACACCAAGATTTGGAATCTAAGGCAAACTCAGAGACAGGGAATGTGGCAAACAAGGGGCCTTAAGACCAGGAGCACGGCTTTGGATGTGTTAGACAGGGTCAACCCGAGTTTAGGGGTGTGGCCAGAACTGGTGGTATAAAATCGGGCATTGTTAGTGGTTAGACAGACTCTTCAGCTCTGGACTGAATAAGAGGACAACAAGAGTAAGAGGAGGAATGAGCAGAGAAAGCAAAAGTCTGCTGAAGATCGTGCGCCAGGCCAGTGATGTGGTCCAAGATGGCCCCCACACAGTGAGCAGGGTCCGTCCTACAGAGAGACAGAAAGTGGGTCTCTACACAACGAGGTGTGGAGACTACAGCCAGTGCTATAGCGGGGCCGCAGTGCAAGCAATTCAGTTCTCTGAGCAAACTTGATTAAAATGAGGAGATTTATGAACTCCACGGTTTGATTTATTTTGAAAATCAAATTCACCTGAAGGCTTCATCCAAAGTCCCCGTGTGGAGGACTCCGAGTTTTTAATGAGCTTTTCTTTCTCCCCGTTGAATCTTGCGGCTCTTGGAGAACCATAATTTTGTATGTGGGGACATGTCTTCCGTCCTATTTTCTTTCCCCATTGCCTCTCCATTTTCTTCCAATCTCAACTTGTGATTACAAGATTAGCATCTCGCCGGTAATGAGTCAGGCATATTGAATAGCTTCCCAATGTGTGTTTAAAATATATTGAAATCCCATCTTGGAAATATGGCGCGTAAGTTATTTCAGACTGCACTATTCCTATCGAATAACAGCTAATCAACTAGGCACCAAATAGCTCGATTCCCAGCATGCCTGAGCAGATAGTCTTCATTCTTTGAACTATTTTTCAGCCCAAATATTTTACTCCTCCAAATCATGGGGACATACAAACATTTCAGGAGGCTGCTGGCTTCTGGCATTCTCTAACGGAGAATGAAGTGACGATTCAGATGGGCTTTTTCACTTGGAATTCTCTATAAAATTCTCCATAAGCCACAAACAGGGCTGTTGCTCGTCAACTGGTATTAGAATTCAGGGAAAGTTAATTTTTCTAAGGAAGGTAACGTGGCATGCTAGCTAGCATAACATGGAAAGCTCTCTTAAGCACATCCCAGGTTTTCTCCAGGCTAAGATAATAAGTTTCTTTCTGTCCATTTTAACCCAGCGCCAGTGATTCTGTAAGCAACCACTCCCATTTGAGGGCTGGCATCTCCCCAGTTAGGGGCCCCGCCTCTTCATCCAATGTCAAAAGGCAGGTAGATAAAGAGGGACCTACTGCCTGCAACTTCAACCACTCTATTCAGAGTCCATTCCAAGTTCACGGCCATGATGGGCAAAGTGGGCAGTGGCGCATGTCTCAGTGGCCACCCTCCTGCCAATTTCTGCAAATGGACAAAGATGTGCGGATTTGGGAGAAGGCGGGTGACAGAAAGCTTCAGAGACAACCCGGAGTTTAAACTCAGAAATTGCAACAAGCCAGGTACTTGTGGCGAACCACTCAATCCTCCTGAAATGACTTAGTTCTGGAGTGGTTTACTCCTTCCCAAGATGGGAGAAAGACCCACCATGTAGAGTAATTGTCCTTCTTAAAAGCAAAGCATAGACTGGGCTCAGTGCACAGTGGTTTACTCTGTGAGACTGATGTCAGCCCAGTAGACATGGGTGGAAGTCAGTAGGGTAAGCGCCATGGAGGGCTTGTTGGCCGCAGAAATCGTCACTGGATGAACGGGTGAGCAGCAGTAGATGCTGACCTCCTGCTGAGGTCCTGCTTACCGCAGAGAGCTGTTCTCCTTCAAATGTCACCTGCGCTCGCAGTGGCTATTTTTAGTTGGGGAATTCGATGCCAATTTGATGACTCAGTCTATATGTCTACGGAACAACTGTCTCCGCACCTTTCCTTCATGGGTCTTAGGCACCCACTCATCCTACCTGAAATGACTTTTCCCAGATTCCAGAATTTCCTTTGTCCTCCTTGGGAACCATTTCCTAGTGCTATAACAAAATACCCGAGACAAACCAAAAGGCTAGGAAACCCAAGAGCAAGACACTGGCATCTAATTGAGGTCTTCTTGCTGTGTCAATATAATAAGAGGCAGCACATGGTCAGGCAGGGCAAATGTGTTAGCTTGGGTCTCCCTCTTTACTTTTCAATAACATTTAGGTGTCCAGCAGGGAGCCCGTGGTCCTGCACACGCTAGGCAGGTACCACCAAGCTATACCCCCTAGCTCTGCCTTTCTCTTCTCATGGAGCCACTAACTCCATCATGGGAGCCCTATGCTCATGACCTCACCAAATCCCAATTGCCTACCTTTAGATACTGTTAACATATAAACTTAGGGGCTGAGCTTGCCATAGAGACTTTGGGAAGCATGTTCAAATCATGGCACCTTGGGCCAGGAAGTGAGAAGAGATCAATGAGCCAAGTCTTCGGGCAACAGGGGAGCTCGTAACAACTGTGTGGGTTAACTTTCCAGCCAGCAAGATGAGAGAGGAGAGTGGCTGCCCCTTCTGCAAGCCACTCTTGGGATTGCCCTTTCCATGGGGCGTCAATGCTGGGGTCCATGCTGACTTCACAGGAGTCACAGACCCATGCGGATCCAGGCACGACCAGTTTGTTAAGAGCTCAGAGAGCAAATGGAAAATAAGCAGAGTGCGATTCAAAGAATTAGAGTGCAGCTTACAAGACAAAGACTTCAAAGGGCTAGATTTGGCAACTGAGCCAAGGAGAAGACAAAGTTCTGCCCTGCCCAGGCTCATGAGCTCACTCTTGTTTGATTTTCCTGTCTCGGCTACTTCTTAGCCTGTAAATTCAGAACTTCGCTTGGAGCCAATGGATAACATCTGCCTCCCAAAGCTGGCTTATGAGAGCACTAGTTTGAGGCCGGAGAGATGGCTCAGTGGTTAGGAACATGTATTGTTCATGCAGAGGATCTGAGTTCAATTTCCAGCATTCACATAAGGCAGTTTACAATGGCTTGTAACTTCAGCTCCAGGGGGTGCCCCTAACCCAGGAACATGTACATACATAGACATACGCACATGTCCATGTAGAAGCCTAGTCACCGGCACAGAGCTATTGGGAGGTGGTGGAACCTCTAAGAAGTGGGGCCTAGTGGGAACTCTTCAGGTTGTTGGGAGGATGATCTGGAAGGGGACAGTGAGACCTTGTCCCCTCCTTGTTCTCTTGCTACCTGGCCATAGGGTGAGCAGGTCTCTGTGCCCTTCCCCCTCTCCCGTGCCCCTGCCAATGAGGTACTGCTTTGCCACAGGCCTAAAACCAACAAGGCCACCAAGACTATGGATTGGATTCTCTGGACATATGAGTCAAAAGAGACCTTTCTGTGGTATTTGTTAAATGATCTAACAAATAAAGCTTGCCTGAAGATCAGAGTGCAGAGTTAAGCCACTAGTTAGCCATAGAGGCCAGGAAGTGGTAGCACACACCTTTAATCCCAACACTCGGAAGACAGAGGCAGATGGATCTCTGTGAGTTCAAGGCCACCCTGGGCTACATGAAATTGAATCTGTCTAACCGAGAAATAAAGCCCACACAAAGGTGATCGCAGCACTTGGGGTCACATGCCTTTAAACCCAGCACTAGGGAGGTGGAGACAGGAGGAATATGGCTGGGAGAGAGGAGTATAACATGAGAGAAGGCAGGAGCTCAGTCTGAGGATTCTGTCTGAGATGCAGTCTTGAGGTTTCATAGAGACAGCAGCAGTCTGAGGATTTGTAGAGACAGGATCGCTCCTTTTGTCTGAGCATCGGTAGAGGTAAGAACTCTCTAGTGGTTTGCTGCTCTGTTCCTCTGATTGTTCAGCATTAATCCCTATATCTGACTCTGGGTTTTTATTATTAAGATCAATTAGAATCCGTGCTGCACCTTTCCTCTATCTAAGGTTAGTTTTGAAGGTGTTCATAATAGTGATGGAAAAGCTGACTCACATGGGAACCATAGCAAAGCGCCAGAGGCAGAGTGGGTTAAATAACAGAAATGTACCAGCCTGTGTTATCATTTATAAAAGGGGGTGTGTGGTCCCCTAGTGGGTGGGAGGCTGCACAGGGGCAGCAGTGGGTGACCCGAGGCCTCAGTGGGTCCCCTCGTGGGTGGGCGACTGCGGTGGGTGGAAGACAGACATATACGCCATGCAGAGAGAGTTGGGGTATAGAGTTTATTTAGTGGGTTATGGAGGGGGAAGGGAAGGAGATAAGTGGGGGATGGGGAGAAGCTGCCTCTCCAGAAGGGCAGACAGACAGACAGACAGAGAGGGAGGATTGGAGAGTAGACGGGAGATCCACTTGCAGGGGAGGTTGGGAGTGGGTGAAGCTTGTCTCTTAAAGTGACAGGGTACCCAGGTGACAGACCAAGCCAGCAAATTACAACAGCTTTTAGTTTGGAGGCTAAGAGCCCAAGATCAAAGTGTTGGGCAGGTTGGGTCCTTTGGAGGCCTGTGAAAGGGGGTTGGACCCAGGCCCCTGACTACCTCCTGGCAGTCTTTCTGGCAATCCTGGTATTCTTTGGCTGTGGATGTACTGCCCCAATCTCTCCCATCATCTTCATGTGCTGTCTTCCCATTGTGTCTCTCTCGCAGTCCTGTTCTTGCAAAGTCATCCATTGTATTGGAGTCCAGTCTGATCCCAGATGGCCTCATCCTCATCCACTACTTGTAGCTCAACAACCCATTTCCAATTTGAGCCCCATCCTGAGTAACTGGGGTTATTTGCCATTTGCAGGGAGGTTAGTCATTTACCCATAGTAACAAGTGAAGGAAACAAGGACTCAAAGCGGTTAACACACTGTGGGTGCCTGTCAGCTCACAGGGAGACCATTGCCTCTCTGATGGTCATGGTCTCCCCAGCTTTGTGTTTGGCCCAGTCGTGCAGCCCTCACCATCTCACAGTCTGCTCACAGAATGCCAGCACCATGGCATAATTTACAAGCATAACAATGGTTGACAGCAGTATTATTCTCACCATGTTATACCAATACAGTATTTACCCATTTCTCTAAACACTCTGTTCTTTAGTCAAGTTTCTAAATTTCTGTAAGCAACACTATAAAACAGGCAGCATGTTGTCTCTCTGTTTTACAAACAACACTGAGTGGAAGTTAGGAAATTGTGTGAGGCTACCCAGGCACTAGGGGGGACCACTTGGTTTCCAGCACAGGTAAATGAACTCTGGGCTGTCGCATCCTCAAACAACAGCCACACAGGAGTCTGTTCTGTGTATCCTCCAAATATCTGCCCAATGACTGGGTTGGTGGTGTATTCTTGTATTAAGAACTGGGCACAGAGGACTGGAGAGATGGCTCAGTGGTTAAGAGCACTGGCTGCTCTTCCAGAGGAC